>LT728196.1:0-12807 GCA_900157175.1 Oithona nana
AAAGTTCAAGTGGAGCTACAATTGAAAAACAATAGGTAATACATTTTCATAGTACGTATCTAGTAAGGGACGTCCTCTCCAATTTGGAGATGGGGGCTGTACGCTGTGATCGAGCAAGAACACAATACTGCAACCACTCATTGTTTACTAACCAGGTAAAGGAATTTAAATGGGAAGCGGTACGCTCTTGCTCGACCACAGCGTACGGCCCCATCTCCAAATCAGAGAGGACGCCCCTTTTTTGATAAATATTATGAAAATGTATTTTGCATTGTTTTTCAATTGTAGCTCCACTTGAACTTTGCTATTGCGAAGCCATCTACTTTTAGACACCTATACAATTTTGTAAAAGTCAAAAACTCAGTCAAGGCAGCCCCGATCTGTTTTTCAAACTTGAGGTTGCAGTACACAACCTCATTCTGACATATTGACAGATGTGGTGTTACTTACTGTCAGTCCATCGATGCAGACTGTAAATGGCAAAATCAGAATGTACCATCCTGCACAAAATCCCGCCACCGGAAAAGCGATGAAAATGAGGATCAAAAACCAAATGATTTGCCACAAAACGTTGCCGCCTGCTGCCATGATTATTATCAACAGTAAAAATCCTTATCTACTGTGGAAACTGCTCAAACTCTCTGATAATCGACGTAAAACAACGCCCTCATCAGTAAGCGACTGGCGGACAGCCAAGCCTTAGGTGCTGAAGAACGCATAAGACGCGCGCGCGCGCTTCGCTGCCTGAAAAATGAAGCTCTCTGGACAAGATCACTTGAGAACCTATGAAGAAGCTATGAGCAAACAGGGGGAGGCTTGTACTCCTTATAAGCGACGCACCTGTGATGATGATCATCCTAGGGTGCTCTACAGTCTTCTACACTTACCTTTTATGCAGACTATGCAGGGATTTGGTCCCAACCTTACCAAATAGCTTTTGCGCGTGATTTGTGGTAAAATTAGATTTAATTAGCTAAAGTAACTTTTAAAAGAATTTTTAAGAAAGAAACGTTTGTCATCATCGCCAGGGCAGTGTTTGAAAATCAATAAAAATGTCTTATTTGAATTTTCACGCCGAAATTTTTATCTTTTCTGTTTATGTCGCAAATTTATCAAATATTTGAATTTTCGCGCCAAAAAAGGTCAAATTGAAATATTGTTTTGCATTAAGATTTTTTCACTTCACTCGCAATAATTTATGTAAAATGAGATTTTTTGAGTGATTTTCAAACACTGTCACAAAATAAAGAAAAAACATAAAGACCATTTACGAAATTAAAAATGCAAAATGTGTATGCATATTTAGGTGAATAATAAAATCACGCAAGGTTCGAAACGAGCTGGCTTCTGAGTTCTGATGATGCAGAGGATTATGGAAGATTTTTGAGTTTGTTTTGTTTGAAAACATTATCGCTGCCGTCTTCGTCTTCTTCTCGCAATATTTGAATAGAAAATCTTAGGTAAAAGCTCTCGAGATTTGCATTTTCTTCTCAATCATCATACGAGGTCGATGCTCATAAGTCGGCGTAAATCTGGAAGATTTTCCACCAGATCACATTTAACAAGATTTATGAGGGGATGCTTTTCTACAGACTTTATTTTTCAGAAAAACTTGTTTTAGTAAACGTCACGAGATTTTTTCTTGATTTTTGATACGTCCGGTTCTCCCTCAAGTCAATCAAATGTTTGTCAAAAATATTTTGCTTCGATTTTTATTTTGCAACTCATTTACCTGTCTTATCTCTCAAAATGTTCATTATGAGGTTGCGTGACTCTTTTTTGAAAACGTTGCGGTAAATAAAAACCTTACATATAAGAAAAAACTACTTTATTGCTGAAGAGCAACTAATTCTGAGTTTTACTTTTCTTTATCAATATCTAAAACTTATCTCTACATTTCACATCCTCTCTTTTCAAGGATATTTTTAAGTGCAGGGCGGCGTTGTCGTTTACTTTTCAATTAGCAACAAGGTTCGGGATGAATTCTATTAGAAAAGCAGAAATCAAGAATGTGATATGATGTTTTGTAATGTACATAGCAGCTTAAGAAATTAGAAAAAATACAGAAAGATGCAATTTCCATGAATTTGCGCGGCAAAATTTTCTTTTGACTCTACAGGAAATACTGCGTTTGGTCTGCGTTGCCTTTATCAAGAACTATAAGAAGCTAGGACTCTGGGGCACTTGTAACAATTGTTGTTGATCCGTTGAGCTGTCGCAGGGGAGCAAAAGGTAATAAGATTTGGATTTGGTTAGGTTAGGTTCTGGCAGCACTGCCATCAAATCATGTTGGACACCAACTAAATCACCCTAATCGTAAATTCTTTATTTTTTGTCGTAATTGCATTGATATCATTGATATCAATGCACGAGGTACACTTGATTGGCTTTTTTTCAAAGTGGCTATTTTGGCTACTTTGCTATTTTGGCTACTTTTTGCGAGATGGCTATTGTGGCTACTTTTTTGCTTAGAGGCTATTTTTTGGCTACTTTTTTGCCAGGTGTCTATTTTGGCTACTTAAAAAAGAATTTCCGAAAATTAAGAATTGAAACATGTGGTGAGTGATGACTCATTGAATTCGTTCCAAGAAATATTGAATTCCAGTTCTAAAATCATCCTCTTTAGTGATTTCCATGCATGTGTTTCCCTAGTGTTCCTATTTTGAAACCTGTTTTCTTTTGTGCTATAAAAGTTGAATGCTTTGCGTTTCGTTCTCAATTGTGAAACTTCCCTCAATATTCAATCTAAGATACACAAGGTAAAGTTTATTTTTGCAAAAAAAAAAAAAATTTCTTAAGCTAGGCTTTAAAATAATGACGTTAGTAGAAGTGAACAAACTTGTGCTGTTCTTTGGGAGTTTAGAATTTTGAGTTGATTTTTAGTTCTTTTTCACATTTTTATTGTCTTTTAGGAACTGACATTTTTAGGCAAAAATGCCCATCAATCTTGTTTGATATGTTGATTTTTCACATGTTGATGGTGATGAAATGGAGGGAGAGTTTTGCTGCTAACTTGAAAGCTGTGAGCTGTGCGGAATCCAGGTGAACACTGAGGCTACTTTAGAGACTCAAAATTTGCTAGTAGTAGAATGTGCCTGAGGCTACAAACTTGTTATTGTTTAGAAAGGATGTTTTGAAGGATGTGCACCAACTGCTCATGATATTTTTGCTGGACAACCAAGAGTTAGAAAATTACCTCTAGAAAACTGGCCATTTTTCCCAAAGTAACTCATCATAACTCTAGAAATTGTAGATTTAGCAGATCTCCGACTTTGTATCAAATATTTCCTATTTTTACGTTAAAAAGTCAAACCACACCCCGCCCATTGCACTATTCGCGACATAGTGCAATCGACAAGGTTTCACCACATTGAATTTAACTTGTACTTTATTGTATCTTTTTGGATTTTTAGTTTTTTGTGTTTTTTAGGTTGGAATAAATCCATTCAGTTTTGTTTTTCTCATTTTTTTGTTGTCAAAACAGAGAATTGACAGAGTTTAACTTTCGTTTCTTAACTTACTTACTAAGTTTATGATCAGTATTGTAAAATGTTACATTACGATAATTCAATTGCTTTTTTTTTGTATTTTTGTGTTTATTCTTTTTTGATCTTACATTTACGTTAAAGGGATAAGGCGGTGAACAGTTTTCTGCAGGAGTTCACCTTGTTCGGTCCGTACGTCTACGTTGCGAACAATTCCATCTCGACCTGGGTGGACTTGGGTAATTCTGCCCGGAAGCCACTTGTAACGTCTGATTGTGGGATCGATGATGAGCACCTCGTCACCAACTTGGTAATTTCGTTGGTCACGGGTCCATTTTTGTCGGACACCAAGGTTTGGCAATATTTCACGTAGAAAACGCCTCCAAACCTGCCCCAGTACGTTTTGAATCATCCTCCACTTCTGTCGGGGATGAAAATCGGTAGTGTCGACATTTGGTGGCATTTGAAAACCATCTAATCGACCTGTGATTAACATGTTTGGTGTGATCACTCGATGATCATTCGGGTCAGACGACACATATCCTAATGGTCGACTGTTGATGATGTTTTCCGCTTGAGTGAAGGCTGCTATTAGCTGGCCATCGGTAAAATCTTGGGTTTTCAAAATGTTGAAAATGGCTCTCTTGCTGCTTTTTACGAGCGATTCCCAGACTCCGCCTTGATGTGGCGCATTTGGGGTATTGAACTTAAATGTCAGTTCGTTTTCTGCCAAGTGTTCTTGCAATTCATCTGTGCTAAGTTGATCAAGCAGTTGACGGATCTCTGTCTGAGCTCCTCGGAAATTTGTTCCATTGTCCGACCAAATATATCGGATTTTGCCCCTTCTGGCAATAAAGTTATTGAGACAGTTGAAGAAATCACTTGTTTCCATGCCATATGCAATCTCACAATGTATGGCACGCGTGTACAAACAGGTGAATAGACACAACCACCGTTTGTACCTTGTTTGACCTCTACCAACAATTGTGTAGAATGGTCCTGCAAAGTCAACGCCGCAATTCCAAAAGGATTTCATTGGACTGTCTACTCTCAATTTGGGTAAGGGAGCCATCACTGCATGTCTTGGCCTCCCGAAGTTCCTTTTGCATTCTCGGCATCCGCGCAAGAATTTCTTCACTTGTTGCCTACATGATGGAATGTAGTACTTCTTCTTTAATTCGTCGACAGTCCAATTCAACGCGTACGTGTGTTGGGACTTTTCATGAGCGTCTTTGATGACAAGGATCGTCAACGCTTTATTCTTGGGCAGGATGATCGGATAACGCGTGTCATAATCAAGATTCTCTGCATTCACCAATTTGGAATTGCTTCGCATTACCTTATTTTCATCGAGAAATGGCCTTGCATTTGCCAATTTACTTCTAGCGGCCACTTGCTGAGAATTTTCTAAATCCTGGTATTCTTGATTAAAACTTTCGATTTGTGCGTTGTAAATGATGTGATTTTCGGCCCTTTGTAGGTCTTCAACCGTCAAGGCGCTGTCATCTTGTTCTTCTTTCTTGAGGTTTTTCGCTGTTGCGACTTTCATTTCCTGAAAAGAAACAAAATCCTTGGGGTTTGGAACGTGTTTCACCCTTGCGAAGTTTATGAAAACTTCTTCCACTTTGTACTTCTTCTTCAAATCTTGATCCGTCTTCAGGAATTTCTTTTCTGCTGGCCAGGGTATGGAGTCGTCCCTTAGGTATCTTGACGCCTGCCAGTATAGTTCACATTCCATTAATTCTTTTAGACTAAGTCCTCGACTGGCAGGGTCAGCTGCATTGTTTTTTGAATCAACATGTCTCCACCAATTAATTTCGGTGTTTTCTCGTATCGTCCCGACACGATTGTGGACGAAGGTGACATGTTTTCTGGGGTCGTCAGTTGCAATCCATGCAAGTGTGGTAGTAGAATCGGTCCACAGAGTAATTTCAACTCCTGGATAAACTTTCTTAACTTCGATGAGCAATTGAGAGAGCAACACAGCTCCCATCAACTCTTTTTGTTGAATGGAACGAGGCTTGAGTGAGTGGACTCTGGCTTTTGCTGTAACGAGGCCGGTCTTGCCGTCTTCTGTCAACACGTATATGCACGCGGCCATCGCAACGTCGGAAGAATCACAATATCCGTGGATACCAATGACCTTCCCATCCACTACATGTCGTGGAATTTTGAGATCTTTGAGATCTTTCAACTGGTCTGTCCATTCATTTGTTTCTTTCGCCAAATCATCAGGCAAACTTTCATCCCATGTGATGCCCTTTGACCACATTTTCTGTAGGATCAACTTGGCTACGATAAGAAATGGACAAATGAATCCCAATGGGTCAAATTGTCCAGCAAGAACTTGTAAGAATTCTCGCTTGGTTCTTATCCTTTGAGTAGGAATGTTGCTGAGAGAAATTGTCAGGTAATCACCTGGAAGGTTCCAAGGCATACCTAAAACTGAGGAGTTTGGCAGTTCTTCATCTTCGACCCACTTCTTCAACCTGGCTTCTTGATCGATTGCCAACATTATGTCTGGATCATTTGCCAAAGTCTTGTGGAGTTTCACTCCAATGGTTTGCATGACATGTTGGGTTTCCAGCAATGCTTTGATAGCAATTGCCTTGTCATCATGGCTGAATGCGAGATCATCAACATAACGATTTTCCAGAATCGTTTGATATGCATACAGATGGGATTCTTTGTGTTTGTGAGCACCCATGATGCTCACGAATTGGGCAAGAAACGGACTACAGTTTAGTCCAAAGAGTAGTCTGCGATATCGATAGATGCAGACTTTTCCATCTTTGTTGAACCACAGGAACCGGAAAAAATCCTTGTCTTCATCGAAAAGTTTTATCTGTGGAAAAAATTCTGCGCAATCAGATATCCATGCATACTTACCTTTACGAAATTTCAGGCCGATGTTGATCAGCTTGTTCGTCAAGTCAGGTCCGGCGAAAATGGCATCGTTCAAAGAGTTTCCCAGGTAGTCCTTCAAAGATCCATTGTTGACCTTGCGACACTTTGTGGTTTCTTTGTCCAATCTCCACACCGGCAGATGCATGAGGTAGTAGACTTCACCCTTATCAGGGTTGTCGTCAATGACCTCTTCCACATAAGCCTTGGCCAACTCTTCTCGAATGGTATCTTCGTACATTTTCCATCGTTCCGGAGTCTTGGCCAGATTCTTCCGCATCTTCTCAATTCTGATTCTCTCTTGATGATAATTATTTTTGGGTTTGGGTTGGTCAGGTTTCCATGGAATCTTGATAGTGTAACGACCTTCTTCAAAAATGGCGGTTTCTTCGGTCGCTTCCAAGACCTTCTTGTCTTCATGTTTGATCTCCACTTTGACACTGACATCATCTTGATCCACTATTTTCTTCAGATAATGGGTACTCAATTCATCTTGATTCATTAATGCGGGGTCCTTGGTCGAATTCTTGTCTAGCACGTCCTCGTAAAGCATCTCTGAGACACTTTTAGTAGCAATTCGATACGATTTGACATCTTCCACTTCTTCAGAGCTCTCATCGCTGGAGCTTTCAGTGTGCTTGTTCAACCAAGTCATCGGACAGGAAAATCCATGTCCAAGGGGGAAAATTGCTACTTTTGGACCATCTTTTGGAAGGCCTTCTACCTTTTCATACGAGATGAGGTTTTCGTGGTCCTGTCCTAATACCATGTGAATGGTTCCGTCTCCAACATCGTGAGTTGGGAATTGTTCCATTTCCGGAAAATCTTCGACGAGCTTTTCATTATTTACAACAGACACTTGAGGAACGACCTCCCTTGGCATTGCTCGAATGTTGAAGTCTACACCGTAGCTTCCATCAAGATTTACCAGTCGTATGGGTACAATTGGGGTCTGCTTTACCATGGTAACTGCATTTGCTGTAGTGACTTGTACATCACCTTTGCCTAACACAGGAAGATTTAAGAAGTTTGCCGTTTCATCGAGAACCCAAGATTCCGTCGCACCTCCGTCGGTCATAATGTTAACCTTGGTCTCTTCTCCAGTCTTCGGGCTCTTGGCAACACACGTGAATACCCAGCTGGAATATTTTTCTGGCAAAAGTCTTTTTGGTTCATTTTGTTCGACCACCTCTTCTGAGTTGTGATTGAACATTTGAACTTTGTCTTTCTTAGTTTCCTTTCCGGAAAGATTGGTAAAACAAAGTAACTTGTGGTGACCGATTTGCGTGCAACGGTCACAGTTCTTTTTTGCGTCATAACACTCTCCTTTGTGCCACTTTAGACAAATTCGGCAGAGTCTCAACTTGTCAATGTATTCTAGTCGCTCTTTTGGCTTTAGCTTCGTCAGCCGTTCGCACTCATCAGTGAGGTGTTCGCTTTGAGCAGACGTTTCTTTGCGGTCACTTCTACAGACATGACAAACTTTTGCTCGTTGTTCACCGTGGAATTTCGGATTGCTTCGTGCAGCGGATTCTTTCTTCTTTTCTTCTGCGAACGATGTAGCATGATTGAAAACCTTCGTAGTTGGTTTGTAGGCAGGTTTTGACGATCTAAAATGATTCGACTTATAAGGAGAATTGCTTGGTCTACTTTGACCACCGCGGTTGTCTCTGATCATCTTTCTCTTTTGTAGATACTTCATCTTGATGGTTAGAAAGTCAAGCAGATTAGTGAGGTTTGGAGGTCTACCAGAGTACTCTAACTCCGTTTTGAATTCTTCTGGCAATGCGTCAAACAAGTTTAGCCACTGGGTAGAGTCCTCATCCTCCATGTAGAACCGGAAACTGTCTTCATTTGCACAGTTTTCCAATAACTGGACAAGTTTGTCACAGTCGGCATAGGAGTTTTTGACATGCGTTACTTTGTCCAATTCCATTCTGAAATACATCTGAATGCTGACATCGTCTGCTTGGTATTCTCTTTCAATCCATTTGATTGCCTGTTCGATTCCTTCACGGGAGTGGTCTGCAGTCAGGACTCGCGATTTCAATGATAGCTTCTTGATCTTGTTCGAAAGAATAGCCAATCCAAAACTAGGCTCATGTACGTATCTAGAAAGTAAACCACGAAATAAATTTAGAAAGATCTTAGCCTCATGACCCGAAGCTTTTTCTTGTAACTCGGGCATGAATGATTCTTTGAATTCCATTCTTCTTTTTGGCTCCTCTTTCTTCTTTCTTGACTTCTTTCTTGCCTTCTTCTTGGACTTCTTCTTCCTGTAATAATCTTCTTCTTCATCTGAGGACGTTGTCTCGTCACTTCCGCTTGAAGAATCGTCACTTGAAGAATCATCAGTGCTGCTTTCATCCCGCACTCTTCGATATTTGTCTTTGCGTTTCCGGACAGCCTTTGACTTAGCAGAGCTAGAAACCTCTAGATCTGCGATCCAACTGGCATACTCTCTCATAGCTGCCTCATTCTCAGGATCGTCGTAAGGAGACATCACTCCCTTTACCATCCTTGCGATTTGATCTTCATCATAATAGTTGGAACCGTCCGACTTTCTTTTTATGCTTCGCATTTCTTCGATTGCGGCCTGTCTTTGGCGACCCCAATCATAAAACATCTGTTTCTGCTTTGAGTGTAAATCCAAGAGTTCTTCCAGAGATCGTTTAGGTTTTCTTCCTTCTTTGGCCCGTCGAAACTCTTTTTGTAACTTCCTACTGAGGGATTTAAATAATTGGTACTTGTTGAAGGCGTCAGTTATGTACACTGACATTTGTACGTGATTCTGCATAAATAGGCGACCGTCATTTGGCAAGTCTTTCAGCTTGTCTTCGGGGATATGTACAGAAGTAATTGCTGGTCCAAACATATTCAAGTCTACGTCTCTTGGGAAATTCAAGTCGGGGACTGTAATACCTCTTGTCTTCCCAGTCGTCTTGACAGCAATATAATTTGGATCAAATTGTGACTTGACTGTGTCAGTCGGGCTTGCGCGTTCGGGTTCTTCATGTACTTCGGCTTGTGTTTCAATCGCTCCAGCCTGTTGAGTTGCTTTCAAGAGTTCCCCAGTGTCACCATCAGTGGTTAAGGTAATGTAATCAGGTCTGGCGGTAGACCTCATCACAAGTGTCTCTTGATTTTTTATTGTTGTGATAGAGCTTTCAGAGCTTTCACTTTTGGAGCTGGAATTGTCAGCTACACTTATAGTGTCATAATCTTCTTTCATGAACGTGCTGGTTCGTCTATTTTCCAACTCTTGTTGTTGGAGTCCTCTATCAAGGCTCCGGCTTCTTGTTTTGGCTTGCGATCTGGTTACAGGTCCCTTGGGAGCGGTAGGTCGCATCATGTCTTGTAGGTTTCTTGAAAATTTCTTCATAATTAATGAGAATAATGTAGTAGACTTACCATTTATTAGTCAATGTAGATAAATTTGATTTTTCAACAACTTACCAATTTTCTTTAGGTAGATGTAGTCACAGTTTAAACTTTGAAAACTGAGATATCGAATGTAGCACTTCTTTCACTGATCATTCACTTTTTTAATACGAGTGTAAATTCTGTCAATTCCCTGGCAATGTCAATATTTCTCTCAAGCAATGTTTTTTAAACTCAATGTAATGACTTTATCTTACCATGGGAAATGATTTTGTTCTGTTTTGATTTGTTTTGATTTGTTTTGATTTGTTTTGACTCTTTCAATTAGTCCCTTTTTTAAGTTAGGTCGGAAATCTGCAATCCTACATAATCATTTTTTAATGATTGAGTACTAGAGTCAATAGCAATTTTCTGAGATAAGATTGCAATCTTACACCTGGTTTTTCTTCAAGAGTAACCCTTTCTTTTGGCATAAGATTTAGATTAATGCACTCTTTTAACTTTTCAATTTTACTTTGTTGGTTATGTTTCAACTTTTTTAAGAGTCTCTAAAATTTCCGTTCAGTCTGAGCTCTAGACTATACTACTTATTTTTCAAGGGGTAATTTTGGTTTTTTAACACTCTAATTTTAAATCTACAAGTTGACTTTTTTAGGTAGTCTAGCTACAAAAGTTTTCTAGTGTGATAAATGCATAGTTATCTGAAATTTTAATTGTTGTTTTGGTTCTTTTGGTGAGCACCCTGTTGTGCTGTTGAAAAACACTTTGGCCAGTGTTGGAATTAGTGGTTTCCTCTGCTGATAGGTAGGAGTCATTAAAACGTGGACCTCCTCTCCAATTGTTGACCACTAAAGTTGTTTTTGTCACGGACAGCTGGTCAATCCAATCCTTTGGCTATGCTGCTGCTGCTGGACGTTGGTGGGAAACTTCCAATTTTGCCCTTGGCAAAATGCTCCTCCTCTTTTAGACTGTTGCACTTTAGCAACTTTGACACCCCAAAAATTCACTTGCGATGTATCGAACCGACAAATTTGAGGCCTAATTTTCTGTCAATTTTGTGACCCAATTTTGCGGTTTAATGATGGTTTTTTAGACAAGATTTAGTTTTCTTGGAAGATTTTGTTGGTGCTAAATTTTTGGTTTCTTACTGTTTTGTGAGGTGAAAATTGGGATCGTGGCTTTTCCGTGCCGTCATCATCGATGCTTTTTCTGATTTTTCTGATTTTCACTCACTTAAACTTCACTTTTTTGCACTCCAGACTCCTTAGTCTGGCTTCAGATCTTCCTTCAAAACTAATCCTCTCTTGATTTCCTTAGGATTTCAATAGTTTTGCTGATCTGGATCGTAATGGGACCACATGAACAGACTTGTGCTGTTCTTTGGGAGTTTTGAATTTTGAGTAGATTTTTTGTTCTTTTTCACTTTTTTATTGTCAATAGGAATTTACATTTTTAGGCAAAAATGCCCTTCAATCTTATTTGATATGTTGCACTTTCACATATTGATGATGGAGGGAGAGTTTTGCTGCTAACTTGAAAGCTGTGAGCTGTGAGGAGTCCAGGTGAACACTGAGGCTACTTTAGAGACTCAAAATTTGCTAGTAGTAGAATGTGCCTGAGGCTACAAACTTGTTATTGTTTAGAAAGGATGTTTTGAAGGATGTGCACCAACTGCTCATGATATTTTTGCTGGACAACCAAGAGTTAGAAAATTACCTCTAGAAAACTGGCCATTTTTCCCAAAGTAACTCATCATAACTCTAGAAATTGTAGATTTAGCAGATCTCCGACTTTATATCAAATATTTCCTATTTTTACGTTAAAAAGTCAAACCAAGAAGACCACAAGAGTATTTGTACATCAGCTTTCTAATCTGAATCTTTTACTTGTCTAATTATTCTTTTTTATAGATGAAGACTTTAACGTTCGTCCTCTATTTCGTTGCAATCCTTGGTCTAATTGAGGCTAATTGGCGCGTCATTGACGATTACGGCAATAGTAACTTTGATAACAATGACAAACAAAATTTTCTGAGATATGCAAGAAGTGCAATGTTACAAAGAGGAGGAATTAGGGACAAGATGGGTTTCCTCAGGAGAAAAATGGAACAAGAATGGGGAATTGATGGACATAACTGGAATTGCTTCTATGGTAGTTTTGGGGGATCCTGGTATCATGATACCTATAGTATCACAATCAAAAATGACCAATTACGAAAGAAAATTGTGTGCTTTATGCTTTAGTTTAAAGAATACACGAATACAGCTATTTTTTGTGAAATAATAAAGCTATGAAAATTCGACCTCTTCCTCGAAACTTTGGATATTCCTTTTCTACATCTAAATAGTGAGACTCATCGTTATTCGTTAGTTGAAAATATTGCGCAGTATCCAAAAGTTATCTGTACAAGTACATCCTGTCCTAGATAGAAGATTTTAGGGCGTTGACTTACTCTTCAAGTAGCAACAAGGTTTGGATGAGTTGTATAAGGAAAGATGTAAGCAAGTATAACTAAATGAACCTTGGCTCAATGATTTCTAATGTATGTAGAAGTCAAAAACTGAAAATAATTGCCAAAAAATCCAATTCCTTCGAAAATGCGCGCCAAGTTTTTCTTTCGATTCGACAGGAAATTCAAAGTTGCACTGCTCTGCCTTTATCAAGAACTATAAAAGGCAGAGACTCTGGGGCATTAGTAACAGAAGTAGTGGATCCTTCAACCGAACAGAAGCAAAAGCTGCCCCAAGGTAATATCTATTTAGACTTTATATAGTAATTTGTTCCAAAACATTTTGTTATCCTGTTTTGAGAATTATCCTCATTTTTTGAGCTTGTGATTTCCATGCATGTGTTTCTCTAGTTTTCCTATTTTCAAACCTGTTTTCTTTTGTGGTATAAAAGTTAAATGCTTTGCGTTTCGTTCTCAATTGTGAGACTTCCCTCTTGATAAATGTTCAAAATTCAATCTGAGCTACTTAGGCTAGGCTTTAAATGACGTTAGTTGAAGACCACAAGAGTTTTTTGTACAACAACTCCG
>LT728197.1:0-12713 GCA_900157175.1 Oithona nana
GGCTACGCAATAGCAAACTTTGGAGTTCGAGAGGAGCGTGAAATTGGGTTGTAAAGTGGTCCAGTGGGGTAGTGGAGTGGTCTAGTGGGGTGCACAGATTTTGGTAGAATTGGCCCACATTTTGCGTCAACTTTCCATAATACTGAGGTCCCAGATAGCATAGCTTCTTAGGTACAGATATATTATGCACAGATTTTGGTAGAATTTGCCCCACATTTTGTATCCAAAAAACCTTATGCTTGTTTTGGAATGACTCGCTTCGCTTCGCTCAGATGAGCTCGGCTCCACTCAAAATAACATGCATGATCAAATTAATTTCGCTCTATTAAGTAACTAGAAATTGAAGCCAGGTAGGCCTTTTGGTCGTAAAAGTCACTGTGCGCGCCGCTGTTTCTCTCGTCGCGCGTCGTCGTTCTCGTCCTCGTCGATCGTCGTAGCCAAGAGCTTTCTTTCTTTCTCTTGGTAGTAGTAGCTTTCATTTTGTTCAGTGACTCAGACACCATGCAAGCAAAGGGTCCCAACTTGTTTTTGACCCTCTTTGTGGCTGCAGCCATTTGTCTAACAGACTTGGTACATTCACAAAAAGGTAAAGAAAATCGATTATCAATTTTTATTGGTGAAAACGACGTGGATTTTTTTTAATCTTTCCAGTCCAGCCAGATTTGCCACCATTGGAATGTTACGTTTGCGGCAAAGCTCCCCATAAAAGCTGTGATGAATTTGACCCTCATGACATAACTTTTCGGGAAATCTGCCATGATCATAATCATCAGAGTTGTGTCAAATCCTTTGGAGCCTTTCAAAATGTCACAGGTTGGCAAAATTCATACTTGAGAAATGAAGAACTTGCAGCTAGCAGCTACGATGAATAAAATGCTTAGCAGTACTCAGCAAAGAGGCAATGCTCAGCAACATAGCAATCCTCAGCAAATATGACAGTACTGAGCAATACGCGGCAATGTTCAGCAAAACGTACTCTAGTGTATCTATTAATCGTGTTCATCTAATAATCGTGTTGAGTGGATTTTCACAATTGACATGTGACCGTGTTGTATCCAATAATCGTGTTGAGTGGAATTTTTTCTGTATTAGGGCAAAAACAGATGTTTCAATGAATTGCTTTGTGCCATGCCTAAAAGTAACCTTAACCACTGATTAAAAATGATCTCCTGACCAAATTATACTCCTGAGCAAAATGATCTTTTGGGCAAAATGATCTCCAGATTAAAATGATCTTTTGAGGAATATAATCTTTTGAGCAATATGATCTTTTGAGCAAAATGATCTTTTGAGCAAAATAATCTTTTGAGCAAAATAATCTCCAGATTAAAATTATCTTCCGGGTAATGTGATCTTTTGGGCAACATAATATAATCTTTTCAACAAAATTATCTCTATTAACATGATCTTTTGAGCAAAATTATCTTTTGTGCAAAATAATCTCCAGATTAAAATGATCTTCTGGGTAATGTGATCTTTTGAGCAATATAATATTTTGACCAAAAATTATCTTGATTAAAACATGATCTATTGAGCAAAATGATCTTGATTAAAATGATCTTTTGAGCGAAATGATATTTTAAGCAAAATATTCTCCAGATCAAGATCAAAATGTTCAAGATCAAAATATTCAATGTTGAAATGATCAAGATCAAATGTTCAAGATCAAAATATTCAATGTTGAAATGATCAAGATTGAAATGATCAAGATTGAAATGATAAAGATTGAAATGATCAAGATTGAAATGTCCAAGATTTATATGTTCAGGATCAAAATGTTCAAGATCAAAATTACCTTGCTCAAAAGATTATATTGCTCAAAAGATCACTTTGCTCACAAGATCATTTTAATCTGGAGATTATTTTGATCAAAAGATCGTGTTAATCTTGAGATCATTTTGCTCAAATAATTATTGTAATCTTGAGATCATTTTGCTCAAAAGATCAAGATTTTAAATCAAGATTGAAATGACCAAGATTTAATATGGTCACGATTAATGTGGTCAAGATCGAAATGTTCAAGATCGAAATGCTCAAGATTGAATGAGAAAGAGATAAAAATGGTCAAAGTTAAATATTCCAGATCAAATTGGTCTTTTCAAAATGAAAATTGAATTTTTTTATGAATTGGAAAAATTGTGAAAATCATTATTTTTGTAGAAAAATTTCCAGAAAAAATTTCCGCCTCGGCGCTCCGCGCCTCGGCTCCCTCTGTGCGTGTTGTATCTAATAACTGCGTGTTGAGTGGAAATTTCTTAAAATCATGGGTGCGTGTTGCACATAAGAATATGTATGTACATAACATTACATACAATTGTAGCATACAATACATATACAATACATAAGGATGTACATAACGCTATCTGAATGTGCATTGTACATAATGTAACGTATATTGTCAGAGTGTCAGGTACATAAGAATACGTATGTACATAATGTTACATTCAATTGTAACATAAAATACAAAGGGATATACATAAGAATATGCATATGTACGTCCATAATGTATGCTACAGGTGCTGCACACATTTTGTTATGTATGAAAATAATATTATGTACAATGTACATGTATTGATAAAGTGAAGTTATCTCCAAACGTTGAAAATCTCTCATCCAGAGAAAATTCTCCCATTTAGAGAAAATTATCCGTTCTATGCACTGGTTGATAATCTCCCATTTGCTCTTTGTGTCAAAACGTTTCTCAACTGAATTTTTTGACTAAATTCAACAAGGTAAGTTATATTCAAGAGAATTTCAATAATTGAATACCCATTACAGTTCCTTTCATTCTGTAGAAAAAGTCAGTTAGACATGGACTGAATATGAAGTACACAATTCCACAGAGTCTTCTAGATTACTTTGAATCAGAAGCTGTACGAAACCTTGACAAGGATGGACAAATTGAAACATTGGCTTTGGGCATTGGTAAATTGTTGGACAATGATTGTATTCAAGTAGAGGAACTTATTTTACCCAACCAAGAAGCCTCCACAACTCATGTAGAAGATACAGGAATTGAAGGACAACCATCTACACTTTGGATTCAAAGTAACTCAAAATGCTTCAGGAATAATCCAAGTAAGTTTGTTAAAAAGTTTATCAACAATTATTTTCCATTAAGCTTTTGTAATGTAATTCTAGGTAAGGCTATTGTCGCCTTGTGGCTCCACAGTCATGTTGCTGGAAATGAATGCGGATTTTCAAGTGTAGACTTGCACACTCAAAGTGCATTTGAGCTAATCATTCCAAACATTATTGGAGGGGTAGTTGAAATCAAAAACAACAAAGTTGTCAAATATGATTTCTATCAACTTTCTGTTGAAGGCAAAGAGAAAGTAAAGACCTGCAAGGAGAAATTGAGCTTACATTCATCTTGCTCAAATTCGGCCTTTTACAAGTCAGTGAAGAAAAATGTGTCAATTCTTCAAATAACTGACTATCAGCTACACATTTTTGATGCCCGAAATGATGAAGACATTGACTTGCAGATTCTACCTCTTAATAATGAAGTCAAGGTAAAATGCAATCATTGTTGTAATTTCTCTCCTGTATCAAGCATTTTAAAACACATTGCTAAAAATAGAAAGTGCTCTCATCACTTAAAGTCAAACACAATTGAGCACATAAGACACATTTCCAAAGGACAAATTTTGAAGAAACAGAGAGAAAGAAACTTGAAGAAAGTTGATAGAAAAGAATATGATGCTGCAAGACACGAAAAGAACAAGACAATTCCTGAGAAAAAGGCTGCTAAGAGGGCATATGAAATGTCAAGAGTCAAAGAGATCAAGACTGCAAAGAAAGCAAACTACCAAAAGATGAAACAAAAGGAAAAGAATGATTGTGAGAATCATAGAGCATTGTTTGAAAAAGAAATTACATGGGGGCCAATCTTTCCTTGTGTGAGCTGCAACAGAGATATGTTCTCAAGAGGTGTGAAACACATGGATGCTGATCTGTTGTCCTTTTTGAAGTCTGAAAATCTAATCAAGTTTGTAGACTTGTCCAAAAATGTGGATGGTAGCCACTATATTTGCCACAATTGTAAGACACACCTTTTGAAAAAGAAAATGCCACCTTTATGTTTTATGAATGGGTTGAAGGTTTCAACAATTCCAGACTGCCTAAAATCATTAAAGGGACTTGAAAAGCAGTTGATCAAGAAAAACCTGCCCTTTTTAAAAGTAAGGCAACTGCCTAAAACCAGGATGGATATCCTTAATGACAAGATTGTCAATGTTCCAATAACAGATGATGACGTGATCAAGAATGTTACATGCTTGCCAAGAACCAAAGACAAAAGTGGTACAATCAATATCAAATGGAAAAGAAGATTAAAGTATAAGACATATTACAAAATGCAAAAGGTTAGGCCTTATGAAACTTACCAAGGGCTCAAGTACTTGACTGAAAATAATCCTTTTTATAAAGATGTTCACCTACTTCCCTATGAAGAATTTGTAAAAGATTGTCATTCAAGCTCTGAAGAAGAAGATGAAAATGAAGAAACCAGTGGTAAAGTAGTGCTGTGTCACCATAGTGAAAGCTCAGATGAAAGCTCAGAAGATGATTCTCAAAAGAAAGTTCCTGATGAAACTGACACTGTCTACAACAATGTGACTTGCCTTGTGCCAGAAGATATGACAACAGAGGTGATTGTGAATAATACTGAAAAAACAATGAAGAAAAAGTTGTCTAGGAATAGTGCCACAATCTATGAAATTGCACCAGGTGAGAATAAAATACCAAACAATTGGACCATGGAGAAAAATCATGAAGAAATGGCATTCCCAAACTTGTTTCCAAATGGACAAAATGGGTTTGATCAAGAAAGAGAAATTGAACTGTCACCAAGCCAATACTTCTGTCAAAGAGCAATGGATGATTCTGGAATTTTTGAAGAAGAAGAAGACTACATATTTTGTGCTGAGCAGAAGTGTACAATACTTGCTCTACAAAGACAGATTGATGTTTCACTAAAAATGGGCAAAGTGGTGAAATCCAAAGATGGAACTAATGTTATGAAAGGTGGTGATGCTTTCAGCATATTTAAAAACATTCCCGATACACCAAGTTACTGGAAAGCATTTAGGAATGAAATTTTTGCCAGGATGGAGCAGTATGGTCCTTTTCATATGTTCTTTACACTTTCCTGTGCTGAAGCACGGTGGGATAATGTTGTTGCTTCTGTCTTGAAAAAAGAAGGCCATGATGTACAACTTCAAGACAACACCTACCTGGTTGGTGGTATTCCTTTGGCTGAACACAAGGAAAAGAACATCAGAAGCATGACAGAGCTCTTAAAAAAACACTATCTTCTAATCACTAGAATGTTCGATGATAAGATCAAATCATTTATTAAGAACATTTTGATGAAGCACAAAGTTGCCTACTACTCATATAGGATAGAGTTTCAAGCAAGGGGGATGCCTCACGTCCATGGAGTGTTTTGGCTCCCTAAAGAAGAAACTGAAAAGTACATGAATGAAGGAATTTTCGATAAAGCAAAGATTCCAAAGTTAATTGATCAATGGATCTCCTGTTCTCTTGAGAATGAAGATGACAACTTAAATGAGCTTATTAGGAATGTTAATGTCCACAAGCATACGAAGTCCTGTAAGAAATATCGTACAAACTGTCGATTCAATTTCCCTAAACTGCCATGTGATGAAACTCTAATAGCTTCTCCTTTACCTGACGACTTTTCTGATCAAGACAGAGAGAAGGCACTGTCTGAAGCCAAACAATTACTTGATAAAGTTAAGAAGTTTCTAGAAGACTTGAAGTATGAAGATTGCAGTTTGAGTTTAATTGAGATGTTGGATGAGCTGTCCATTGATTATGAAGACTACAAAAATGCTCTCAGAATTTCTCAAAAAGGAGATGTTGTGATATTGAAGAGAACAATCAATGAAAGACATGTCAATAATTACAACCCTTGCTTTATTAGTGCAATTCAAGCAAACATGGACCTACAATTTGTTTCTGATCTTCACGCAGTAGTGACTTATGTGACAGACTACTTCTCGAAGAATGATGATGGAATGACCAAAGTACTGAAGCTTGCATTGAAAGAGTCAACTGACTGCAGTGATTTTCAAAGACTCAATCTAATGAAACAAACCTTTTTCACTCATAGACAAGTGAACGTTGCACAAGCAGCTTATCGGTTGATTTCTGGAATGAATCTTAAAGGATCAAATGTTGGAACTGTCTTTGTTTCATCAGGATTTCCTCAAAATAGATTTCAAAGAGTGTACAGAGTTGACAAACAGAGACAAAAAGTGGACCAAGAAGATGATGAAGAAAAGGAAATTGAAACTGATGATTCACCTAGTGAAACATTTGTCATTGAAGACAGGATTGGAGAATTTGCAAAAGCTACAACCGTCCATGAGAAGTATTCACACAGACCAATGAAGCTAGAAAACATGTGTTTAGCCCAATTTGCAACTTTGTATGAAAATTCCAGCTTACCAAAAAGTTTCAAAATTCAAGATGATTGTTCAACTGCAGATGGAGATTTGACATTATTTGGATCTGACATGAAGTTGCCAAAGTATATCATACTAAACAATGAAAAAAACTCAGTCATGAGGCTAAGACTTCAACCAAGAGTTTTAAGAATTCACAAGTCATCTAAGAAGAAGGACTATGAAGAAGTCTATGCTGAATTGCTTTTATTCTATCACTGGAGAGATGAACAAAAAGATTTACATTGCGATAATGCCAAGAAATGCATTGAACTTTTCAATAAGGTCAAAAGTGACATCAACCAAAACAGAAAGTCAATATTTCCATTCACAGAAACAATTCAAGAAGTTTGTGAATACCTAGAATCTACTGAAGATCATAGACCACAACACATTGGTGACTCATTGAATGCAGCAGCTGAACAGGAAAATATGGATGATATGGAGGAAATGGAAGCAATGGATGAAAGTGAATTGCCAGATGTAAGCAATGAAAGCAAAAGCAAAGAGAAAGTCATCATGAAACCAATAGTTGTTGATTCAGATGATGTAATGTTAGATATGACAAGGAAACTGGCCGAAGATCAAATGGTGGTACTTGGAACGATGGTTGACTATTGTAAGAGACTAATTGTGGCACAGAAAAAAACATCTATTGAGCTGAACCCACCAAATATAATTGCGCATGGTGGTGCTGGTGTAGGGAAAACCTTTTTGAACAATATCACGGGTAAGTGGGTTGAAAAAATTCTCAGAATGCCAGGAGACCATCCCTTAAAACCAAAAGTACTTAAGATGGCTTTCACTGGTATGGCTTCAAGTCTAGCTGAGGGTACAACTGTGCACACAGGCCTTGGTTTTAAATTTGGCAGCAGAAAGTACTTACCATTGAGAGAATCAAGACTTGAATACTACAGAAAAATCTTTGAAGAATTGGAAGTGATTATCATTGATGAGTTTAGCATGATTTCAGCTGACATGCTATATGATATTAATAGAAGACTGCAAGAAATCTTCATCTCAAAAGACCTATTTGGTGGAAGGTCATTAGTCCTTATTGGTGACATTCTACAACTTCCTCCTGTTTTAGCAAGACCAATATTTTCAAGACCATTCTCTAAGAACAACCAAAGTTTATTCAATTCTTCAAAAAACATCTGGAAAAATATGAGTGTTGTGACATTAGATTCAAACAAAAGACAAGGTGTGGGAAGGTGGACAGAATGTTTGAATCGAGCCAGAATTGGAAAACTAAGCTGTGAAGACAAGGTTTTGTTGGAAGAAAGAAGATTGTCTAAACATCCAGAAGTCAATGCAACTGAAGCTTGCCATACCTTTTTCACAAACAAAGAAGCCAATGAATACAATGAGAAAATGTTGAACTTGCTTCCAACAGACATGATACACATTGAATCTGAAGGACTCTACCCTAGAGGATACAGGTTGAAAGTCAAAGAGCATGGAACAATTGAAGACACATCCTTGAGGAAACATTTGTTCTTGAAAAAAGGCGCAAGAATAATTTTGAATTTTAATGTCAATTTGTCAGATTCCCTTGTCAATGGATCATTGGGAACAATTCTGGACTTTGTGTTTGAAGGTCAAAAGGTAAAAGCAGTGATCATTTCTTTTGACAACCCAGTGGCAGGTGAACAACAACGAAGAGATCATGAAAATGATTGCAATTCTTATTCATCTCAAAATGGTACACCAATTTACAAGATATCATTGGAGCATGCATTGAATCAAAGTAACAGTGGAGCTCGAGGCAAAACAGTACAATTTCCAATGAGGCTAGCGTGGGGATCCACTTGCCACAGTCTTCAGGGCATTACAATCAAGAAAGGATCAAATCTGATTGCTCATGGGAACAAGAAGATGAAATTACCCAAAAATATGTATTACGTTATGCTTTCAAGGGTTGCAAGCTTAGAAAATTTGTATCTTGATGAGTTTGTGAACTTAGAAGACATAGTCTGCGATGAAAAGGCTTTAAAGGCAAAAGAGGAACTTGATGAGAAATCAACTGCTTTGGAATTGGACGAAGTTGGGCTTGACATTTACTACGTTAATATTAGATCATTGGAGAAGCATGCAGCCGACTTATTGTGTGATGTGTATGCCAAGAGATCAGCATGCATTTGTTTAGTTGAAACATGGGTTAACCCTGGAGAATTATGTCCAAATCCTTTTAGAGACAAAGCCTTTTTTGAAGCATCTCATGGAAGAGGAAAAGGAAGTTGTGCCTTTGTCCCAAAAGATGCATGTCTTCTTTCAACTGTGCATCATAATTGTTACCAACTGCTGTCTTTCCTTTACAATAAGAAAATTGAAGTTACTATTGTCTACTTAACTCACGATGAGGATTTGGATTTACAAATGGTGGTGGAAGAATTGAAGAAGATGTTTACTGATTGCAATGACAAGTTGATTTTGGGAGATTTTAATTTTGAGCCAAAAGAAAAGAATGTCCTCACAAAGTTTTTCCAAGATAGGAAATTGAGGCAAGTTGTTCAAGAACCTACACATGTGGCTGGAAGGACCATTGACCACATTTACTTATCTGAAGGCTTGGTTGATACACTAGAATTCAAAGTCATGTTCAAGTATTTTTCCGATCATGCAGCAATGCAAATAAAATTGAATATTTGAGTTAAACAAAAAACGTAAGAAAGTGATTATTTTTAATTGGTAAGTCTCATTGTCAAATTGTCTGCAGTTGTAATTTCTTGTTTGCTTTTGTTGATATCCCGATCAAATGAGAGATTCTTGGTACTCTAGTGTATCTATTAATCGTGTGTATCTAATAATCGAGTTGAGTGGATTTTCACAATTGACATGTGACCGTGTTGTATCCAATAATCGTGTTGAGTGGAATTTTTTCTGTATTAGGGCAAAAACAGATGTTTCAATGAATTGCTTTGTGCCATGCCTAAAAGTAACCTTAACCACTGATTAAAAATGATCTCCTGACCAAATTATACTCCTGAGCAAAATGATCTTTTGGGCAAAATGATCTCCAGATTAAAATGATCTTTTGAGGAATATAATCTTTTGAGCAATATGATCTTTTGAGCAAAATGATCTTTTGAGCAAAATAATCTTTTGAGCAAAATAATCTCCAGATTAAAATTATCTTCCGGGTAATGTGATCTTTTGGGCAACATAATATAATCTTTTCAACAAAATTATCTCTATTAACATGATCTTTTGAGCAAAATTATCTTTTGTGCAAAATAATCTCCAGATTAAAATGATCTTCTGGGTAATGTGATCTTTTGAGCAATATAATATTTTGACCAAAAATTATCTTGATTAAAACATGATCTATTGAGCAAAATGATCTTGATTAAAATGATCTTTTGAGCGAAATGATATTTTAAGCAAAATATTCTCCAGATCAAGATCAAAATGTTCAAGATCAAAATATTCAATGTTGAAATGATCAAGATCAAATGTTCAAGATCAAAATATTCAATGTTGAAATGATCAAGATTGAAATGATCAAGATTGAAATGATAAAGATTGAAATGATCAAGATTGAAATGTCCAAGATTTATATGTTCAGGATCAAAATGTTCAAGATCAAAATTACCTTGCTCAAAAGATTATATTGCTCAAAAGATCACTTTGCTCACAAGATCATTTTAATCTGGAGATTATTTTGATCAAAAGATCGTGTTAATCTTGAGATCATTTTGCTCAAATAATTATTGTAATCTTGAGATCATTTTGCTCAAAAGATCAAGATTTTAAATCAAGATTGAAATGACCAAGATTTAATATGGTCACGATTAATGTGGTCAAGATCGAAATGTTCAAGATCGAAATGCTCAAGATTGAATGAGAAAGAGATAAAAATGGTCAAAGTTAAATATTCCAGATCAAATTGGTCTTTTCAAAATGAAAATTGAATTTTTTTATGAATTGGAAAAATTGTGAAAATCATTATTTTTGTAGAAAAATTTCCAGAAAAAATTTCCGCCTCGGCGCTCCGCGCCTCGGCTCCCTCTGTGCGTGTTGTATCTAATAACTGCGTGTTGAGTGGAAATTTCTTAAAATCATGGGTGCGTGTTGAACACGATTATTAGATACACTAGAGTAAATAGGACATTTGAAAAGTTTGAGTACAGACTTTTTACAAGAAAAGTAAATTGCCGAAAGATGACGCTTATATTATTTTACTAGAATTTGATAAACCAAATGTCTGAAAGAGTCCAATATACAGCAGAGAAACAAATATGTCTTGAAGCAAACTTTGCATTAATAGGACAATTTCTTAATAACATGTTTGAAAAACTTTCCTATTATGATTTATATTCTAATATTGTTCTATTTAAAATTAGTGCTTCAATAGTTATGAGAAAATACTTTTGCCAAGATATGTGCACTTTTACAATTATCGTTATTATTGAAGTTGTGTCTTGAAGCTTACTAGTCAATATGTTATAGCCCTTAAATGAGACTGTAACATAACAGCCTCAGAAATCCGGGCATATTAATAGGTATATTTCATGAAGAAACACTTTTTTCAAATATTCAAGTATTTTAATCATGCAAAAAATGAACTAATTTTAATTGTATAGATTGCCATGTGTACTATTCCTTTTACTCTATTCGCATTGAAAGTCTGGTCTGAATTGAAACGAATTGCTCGCGCTTAATGGACTGAAAGTTTTCAGTCTTGTTTATCTTTTCAACAGATTGTTAGATTGATTCTTATTATCAATATTCCATCCATGATACAAACAATGGACCAGCAAGGCTTGATCATAAATGAAGTTGGCATTTTTGAAGAAGAAAGTTACATTGAAGTTTACTCCATGAAAATGGAAAATGAACCAGGCCAAAAGCCATACTTTTCCATCATAGTCATCCAAACAGCAACATCAGTTAGTGCAAACTTAGTGACAGCTGTTGACATATCATCTGTTATCAAATGGCCCTTTACTGAGTCTAAATACTATACAATTGGAAGTCCACATGAAGAGTGGTTAGCGCAAAATATACCAACAGACCAAGGTCTTCCTCTACCTCAAGCTTCATTCATTAGAATGAGTGGTATGGTGAAGGACTGGCTCAGTGTCAAAGGAACCAACATAAAGGCTATCATTTTAACAAAGACCACCACTGTTAGCATAAAAGAAGTCTTACTAAGAAATCCAAATCCAGTATTGAAACAGAATAAGGACCTTGAGGATTATCTATTTCAGTTTCAAATTGATGCTGTTCTAACGAGAGCCCCTAATGCAAATATTGGCTCATGTTCATCTATAGATAAATATATAAGAGTAAGAAGATCATTTGGTGGGCATCCAAGATATCTGAATGTTCCTGAAAGTATTGACTATTCAGTAGATCCAGGAGAATTGGGAAGGAGACAAGCAGTTTCCATAGGCAGATGCTCCAATTCAGATTTACCTTTCATGCACTCAGAATTCAAAGGAGGCTTACCAACACCACTTCGTGAGAATGATTGTTCAAAACTGCCTTTTTCACTTGATGCAGTTTTATCTAGTGTTGTGCAACCAGTAGTCCCTTCATTAATGGAGACAACAGAAGAAGATGAAAGTGCACCAAATGTTGTTACATCACTTACAGATATGGAAGTATGTGGAGATGATGAAGATGAAGATGTCTTCATTGAAGTATTTAGTGGTGAACAATTGAGTGCAATGAAGCAGATAGACTCTTTCTATCGTGCTGCCACAACTACTATGCCAATGGGATCTTGTTCTAACCCTAATCAGTATCCATCAAACCAAGCTGATGACTCAATGGAAATCCATAAAACCAGATTGGAAGGTTTGAAAGTGGAGAGTGGGATGTCAGTTTTACCAGACTCTATGATAGAAAAACTCATATTCAGTGACAGGTATAAAGAAGCAAAAGAGTTCATCAAACTTCATCTAGAAGACTTTTTTGACCTAGATGAACTTGATAGATATCATGAATGGTTTGATATAGTAGAGAATCCAGAAAACCCCGAAAAGAGCACCTTTCATTGCTGGATATGTACTGAAGATAAATCTACTTATGGAGTCAAATCAAGAAGTAGTCTTTCATATAAAGAAGGCACAACAAGACACAATAAAATAGACAACATGAAAGAGCTGAAAAGGCACTCAAATCTATACACTCACAAACAAATCCTAGGGTTTTGGAAGCAACAAACAAATAGTATGAGGTCTGCAACTTTGACAGAAGTAAGGAAGAAAATAGTAAATCCTCCATACTAGG
>LT728198.1:0-12259 GCA_900157175.1 Oithona nana
TCGCTAGGCAATTCTCAGCTTCAAGTCATAATATTCAGTCAAGCAGTATCCCTTGCCTAACTCTCAAGTAATTTGAAAAAAAATTCAAATACCGTAGATTACCTATTTGATGCCCGGGCGTTAATGAAATTTTGAGCTCTGAGAGGGCGTTAATTAGTATTGGGCGTTAATTAGGAGACGGGCGTTTAATACAATGTAATCAACGGTATTTGAATTTTTACACCTGGAGATGTTGACTTTTTGCGCAAGTGAAGAAAAAGTCTTACATGTTTAGGATGATTTGTAGCAGTATTCTTTGTGTAGTCCTCAGAGGACGCTCGACTATTGCTGACCCGACCGTTTGGCATTTTGACCGGATGCGGAAGTTTGACTGGACCCACATGAAACGAATTCATCCGCTCCAAAGTTTTCTGTTTTTCTGTCTCAACTTTTGTACTACTTTGTTGAACTTCATTTTCTAGGGGACACATGAGCTGTTGAGCCTCTTCGTCAGATATCACCGAATCCCTAAATGATAAATACAGCATTAATTAATTAATTATCGTTAATATTGCATTTTCACATGAAAAATGATGCATCACAAAACCCTGAAAAAGTTCTGAATTCTCGTGCAAAGAGAAGGACGCGAAAACAAAGAAGACACATTTTGTACGACAGGACAGAATACATTTCTGAATACAGAGGTGTAATATATAATGATGTAATAGTAGTCATGCATGCATTGGTCCTTAAAGCAGCCTTTGAAGTCAGAAGACTTCTTGGTCAATTGGAGAACAAATAGATGAGTTCTTTTGCGAGCTGTAAACGCTGTAAATTACTTCGTTTTTGGAATTTGGACAAGCGTAAAAAAGAAAGCGGAGGAAGGAAAGATAACAAGGATCAAGTGAGACAGAAAATGAGAATGGCAAGGCTGCAACTAACGGCCTTTTGTGTCTATTGTCCCAATTTGAGAAAAGGGCAAAATGAGGGCAAAAATATGGCTGATGTCATCCACAAGATCTTTCCGGCGACCTTGTCAGCTGTTGTCGTCTAATAAATTGTATGTCGCAGCCAAGATTGTACTATGTCCGGATTGGCAAACACTTTTCTAAGTGATCAAAAGTAGTGAATCGCAATGTATGCAAACATGGCTGATATTTTCAAAAGTCAAAACCTAAATCCCTGTGGGTACATTTTGGCGTAAAAGTTGAATTAATACATGTACCCGCCTACAATATTTTACATATGAAAAATATAAGCCATGTTTTCATACATTGCGATTTTAAAAGTACTTTCGGTCACTTAGTGCAGTGTGTGGTAGAATCGAAACTTTGCTGCTGCTGCGCTGAATTTGGGCGGGTTAAAAAAAAGCAAGCGTAACATTACGTACTTAGTACATTCCTCTACCCGTGCAAGAAATGACAGAAGACAAGAATGAAAATCAAAATGCATGAAAAAAGTGCCTCAGAAATAAAACGTTGAGAAATAATCTTTTAGTTTGTATCTAGACAAGAGTGTTTTTGTCATCACTCTATCTTTTAAAGTATATGTCAAGATTGTAGTGTTATGAAAAAGAAGCTCCGCTTACAAACACACTCGCTGGGGTCTGAAAAATAGAAAAAAATAGGAGAAGTGTTGCTAGATTGATGAATGAATGTGAAAGCTGTATTTGGTAGTATTTCATATCATGGTTTCCGTTTTTGGTGTAAATCACGCGATCTGTCGTAACATGTAGTGACGTAGTGTGTATCGCGTACATACTTTGGTATGTAATACCTTCCAAATGTACTCCACAACCTTTTTCATGTCCTAATCCATCCTATTTACGCTATTGTCGTCATCATCCTTTTTCAAGTGGACTGGAAATATTTGCCAAAGCATTTCTAAGATTCCATTGACTCATCTCAACTAAAGTGGACCACCGACATAAAAACTCCAAAAAGAATTCCAAGATTCTTGAAGTAGTACCAAAGCTGTATTTGGTATTGTATATCACGTTTTCCACGTTTTTGCAAATCAACCCAAAAGTCCAAAACATCTTTACTAAAACTTTTGGAGTATATTTTGAACAGGTCTGTCTACATTTTACAAGTGTAGTTAGTCATAGGGGAAAATGCATTCGAAGAAAGGTAGTTTTTTATCAGCAATGACTAATAACAATGGCATGATTTCCTAAAGAAAAGCAGCCATCATGTCAAGGTTACATGAAGCCAACAAAACCTTTGCCAGATTTCTGCAACAAAACAAGTATGGTATGGCAGAGTAAATTAGGATATCGAAGAGTCGTGAGACAAATTTGCGAAAAAGTCCAAGATTTTTTGGCAGCAATGCTGAATATGTTAAGTTTCAAGCCAGACCCAGAGCTGTTTTCAAAATTAAAGCACAGTGTTTGAAAATCACCAAAAATATCTTACACTTGATTATTTGAATTTTCAAACGTAGCTCACTTGTGCTCACTTGTCAAATGAGAATTTTCGTGTGATATTCACACACTGTGAGAGAGAACTGAGTATGTAGTGAGTAGCTCCTTTTATGGACTATGCGAAAAGCCATCTTTGCAAAAGCTGCTATACTGCATTGTGTACACTGGTTGGGTGACCAGAAAAGGTCATTTGATCTACTGTATTGCCAACCCTACTCCATTCTTTGTTTAACCTTTGCTTTGCACACATCTAAGATGAATGAAGGAGTGACCAAGATCACAATTATTGGAGTTGGCAGAGGGTTCAAAGCGAAGAAAAAGCATTAACAGAATCTCCCTGTATCTTCTTGATGAAATGCACTTTTATGGCCTTTAGTTTGATCTGTTAAGTCAGCAAGGAGGAGAATTGGTTTTTTCACCATCTACCAATAAATAATTAACTCCTTTGGACCGATGGATTGCGAGAATCTGGATGTAGTTAAAGGTTTCTCAAGGACGAAGTTTTACTTTGCTATCGAAGTAAGCCCTTTGGTACATATTTGAATTTTCACGCCAAAAACGTGATTTTTGTCATTTTGCGGCGTAAAAATTCAAGTGAGATATTTTTGGCGATTTTCAAACTCTGTGCCAAAAAGGATGAGGTTTGTGTGCAAGCAAATACAATGACTCTCTTTAATCTTTTCAAAGTTTACCAGTAATAATGAATCAAATCAAGCTTGCCTCCTTCTCCAAGAAAGAATGAGTCATTTTCAAAAGCATTTTCTATGGAAGCAGTGAGAGGTGCAAAACTATGATTATCATCTACGCCAAACATATTGGACAGTTACAAACTTATTTTTGACAAGTCCTTTCTAGGAAAGTTTGCACTAGTTTTTTTCTCCCTCTAGCTTCAGTCCTGAGTCAACATCAAGTACATAGGTGGGTACAGGGTAATTGCTCTCTTCTAGAGTTTTGGTTTTGGGCATCCATAAATCGTTCTTTTAAAAAAGGATTTGTTTCCCATTTATGCGCAGATTTGCAGATTTTCAATCACAGTAAAAAAGCTAGGTTGGGATGGACTTTTCAGGGAAACAGACTTACCCCATGGTCACCCTTTTGTGAACATTTTTCAAAGAAGAGGAAGCCATTTTTGAGTAGAAGTGCCTTGGTTTCTATGCCATTTTTTTTTGCTTCAAAACAGTGTGTTTTTTCCAATAAGTATTTTGGGTAATATCGTTTTTTTGAAAAGTGAACCACAGTGTTTGAAAATAAGTCAAAAAGTCTTGCAACATTGAGGGCAAAGCGTTCATTTTTTAAAGTGAAAACAATTGAATTTTCGCGCCAAAAATCATTATTAGGAGTTGCAGACGCAATTTTGGCCAATTTTGGCGTGGAAATTCTAAATATCTTATTACTGTGCAAGGAAAACTCTTCTGATAAGACTAAAGATACAAAAACATGGAAAATCCCGTAACATTGTGGTAAATAACACACTGTTGAAAAAATGTAGTTTGGCAAACGACGACCTCAATCCGAAGACTAAAAGGCCTTTGGAGAACATGAGTTGGAGTCGGAGGACGACGCTCGAAAGGAGGCCATAATGTAGCGCCGCAACCGACGAAGAACGACGGCCTCAGGCAGTAGTAGTAATACTACAACTTCTGCTGCTGCTTGCGGCCTCTAGTCTAGAATACTGTTTATACTAGTTTTGTACCACAAGAACAAATGAGCCCAGATCTGAATGAATCACTTCTTCTGGAATGTACCAAAAATGAAGAAATTTCCGAAAAATACGTTCGGAACGTTATGAATTACATTCACGCAACCTTTCTAGATATTTCCTAAGTTGTGCTCGCTTCGCTCGTTTCTCTCGTTTTGCTCGCCAACGAGACATTTTTGAACTGTGCGTGGGAGAAATTTTGAACTGTGCTTGGCTTCTAATAAAGTTAAGAAAAAATGCATTCATTGCATTTCTATTCACTTCACTTTACTTGTTGAAAAACGCACACGACGATGTCAATGCAGTTTTTAAAAAAGAATTTTGGTGCTGTACTAAAGTGAGATTGAATAAGAAATTCCAATGCAAAAACTAAAGCAAAAAAGATTGATGGCGGTGCAGAGATTCTGTAATATTCTCTCATTTGAATTTTCACGCAAAAAAGCTTTTTTATTTTGACACTACACTCGAAATGACCACGCAGTCATAAGTAAATCTACAGAATTTCTTCACCAAAAAACAAACGAAAACTTTTTAGGTGTCACCCAAGTTTCTATGTGGAACAATGAAAACTACTCACGTTGGAGGGTTAGGTGGCATATCAATGCTCCAAACATGGCAAGACTTTTGCCTGCTTTTCTCTTTGGCTATTGCCAAAGCATCAACAGCTGTGCTCTTTCTCCTAAGCCAGGTTGGCAGGTTAGCCGTCAAGGATAAAGATCGTTTTTTCGCCGAATTGGATGTTGAACCTTGTGCCAGTGTAGCAGCCTCAAAAGCCAAGGTAGCCTCCGTGTGTGGCAGTCTGGGCGAAGATCCATTGACTTTTCGAGATGCTGAAGACATCTTCAATCAGCTCATTTACATGTTTCTGGAACAAGGGGAGACTTTGATTGACGCATTCGCTTCTTTTTGTAAACATATCACGGTGTTAGAAAAGTGTACAATTATGTCTGACTTTCAAACTTAGATCTGCTATAAGTGTTAGACACTGAATGTTTATGTGATAAAACGTAGCTCGCTTCGCTCGCGTTTTCGAATAAATGCAACATTTTTTTAGGAACTTCAAACACCGTGTTTTGACTGAAAAATGAACAGATTCGCAGAGCATGTTCTTCCCTTTTTTCGTAAAGGAAGATTTTGAATTCGATGCAGGAATTTAGCAATTCAGCAGTTCTCAATTGGCAACATGGTATTACAATGTCAAGTTCGAATGTCAGATTGCAAGAGAAAATGTATGCTGCGCTGTGCGCATGTACAAGTACGCGTTAAATGATTTTGTGATTGAAATGTAAACAAGTTTCTTTTTCCCCTATTACTCCATCCGGATGACTACTTGATGCGTTGCATGATTCATTCATGTCTAAGATATTTGTGAATTCAAAACTCCAGACAAAAGGAGAGACAATTTTACAAACTTATCTGAATGGATGATGCACACTTTACATCTCTAATCCTTTACAATCTTCCAAAACAAAAAAGGGGTTCAAAAAACTCCTCGCCAAGTTTCAGAGCAAGAGACATGAAGCCTGAAAGAGCAGATGGAATATGAGTGGAAAAGTTTTCTTTTCAGACAAAAGACTCTGGAAAGCAGTAGTCTAGCAACATTAGTTTTTGAATTTCCTCTCGTAAGCCTACAACTACTACAACAAAAGGCTCTCATTCTCTCTCTTTCAACTTCGTCCATTTAGCACACTGGGTAAATTGCATTATAGCCAATAATAGGCTTAGCATAGGCATATGAGGGGCCATGCTTTGGAACAAGCATAGCAGCAACATTTTTACCTTTTCCTTTGGTAAATATAACCCATAAAAAGGCGTCCGAAGGGAAACGAGAGATGCAACAAGAAAGCCACAAAGTGAAATTGGCATATGTGCATAACAACTCTGCACCCGCCCTGCAAATTGAATAAATATTCTTCAGCTTTTCTCGGCTTTCTTTTTATTGACAAAATGATAAATGAAGCAGATAGGTGATGGGATGATCGTGGTTAGTTGCATTTCCGTTGGTTTTACTCAGAAAAATATCTTTTGGCAGGGACTTTTTTTGCCGGTTATTTGACTGCAAGTAAGCTTGCTCTAATCTAAGCGTTCGTTCCTACAAGTGGCATAGTTCTTGGGACTTTACGTAATGTCCTTGAAAATTGGATAAAACTGTGAAAATACTCAATTTATGTGTGACTCAAGGAGTATTAGGACGCTACCATGCATAATAAAAGTGAAAATCTGTTAGGACAAGACGAAAGTTTTTATGAGGCCGAAATTCAACAAGAATTTGATGATTTACACGAGTTCAACATTATTCACAACGAGCGAAGCACACAGCAGGGATTTCGTCTGACATGACAGTCGATGAAAGTAGCAAAAATGGACTCTAGCAATTAAAGTAGTGCTTGGAGAATAACGCCCCCTTTTTGCCTCTCATCGAGAATCATTGCTGTTGTAAAAACACAAAAATAGTGTTTTGCAAATAGTAAATAGAAGTGTATACATACGGTATATAAAGCACAATTCTGTCATAATAGTAAAAAAAAAAAATTCTGCTCAAAACTATAGTATCGTATTTTGCATATTTTTTATCGCCCGAGTTCTGAGGGTGGTGCTAAATAAAATACTTGCGTAATTACTAATCATTACAAGTTAGTATATGGCATTTCTACACCACAACCACCACAAGTACTTTTTGACCCATACAGATAACTTGTTTAGGAGAATACAAATAAGACATGTATCCTTATGCAACTTATATCCTTATGAATATGCAACAATTCATGCATGTGCCTCAGACTGATGTAGTAGTCCTAAGCATCTAAGTAAGAACGATATGCTAATCTCATCTTTGCCTCTTCCATGTATCATTTGACGCGTAAGCAACTACAAAAGAGCGTATCATGACTACATAATCTATTGTTTATTTTTTGTAGAACTATTTGTAAACTTACTTTTGCAAAGATAGGTGTAAGATACAGAAGATACAGCGTCCTCTAGAGATGATGTCCAAAACCGGCGCCAAGAGCTACTGCTCGTCGCACAGTAGTCGGATGATCAAGTAAGCGAGGGATACGAGCAAGCTTGTTGGCTTTCTAGTCGGAGAAGAAGCGTTGAAGAACGGGGCTTGGATCGAGAAGGAACAATTCTCTGTATTCGTCAAAATACAGACGTTTATTAGGTGATTTGAGTTCCTCATAGTCAGCATAAATCATCAGGACTTCTTTCCGATCCTTTGATTTCCCAATTTCATTACTTATGCAGAATGGATTAAAATCACTAAAAAAGTTTCATTTGGTTAAAATAAAATTGTCAAGGACAAAAGTTAGATGGCTACGAAATAACAAACTTTGGAGTTCGAGTGGCTCTTATATGACCTTATTCAGTTATCTTTTACCCCTGTGGTACACACTAATGAAATTATATCGATGTAAGTAAGGCATGTAAGCAATGTATAGTGTATTACAAAATACAAGTGGAAGTGGTTGGCAACTCAGAAAGAGATGTCTAGGAAATGTAATTAACCTTTGCTTGCTGTCTTTTTTTCGCTTCATAAAGATGTTGATGCTGCTGTCCAAAAGGTGTCAAAAGTTTTAGACACTCTCTGTGATGCTGTCTCAAAAGTTGTGAATGAGGAAGTACAAGTCCTTTTCTCTTGATGGACAGAATGTCACTCCGACACTATGCCTCTAGCCTCATTCATATGTAACAATAATACAGAAGGCAATACGTCTATTGCCTACATAAAATGTTTTTGCCAGACTCCATACTTATAAAAAATAAGTTCAGTTTGCTTTGAAGCCTTTGAAGTCAAAAGTGAAAGCAGCAGCGAATATGATGATGAAAATGATGATTATCAGATGAGTCTTTCAGGCTGAGGCAAAGGCAGAATATAAGGTCCCATGGCTTTTGATCTTTGAGCTTGAATGATTTCCAAATCAGCAGGTCTGTAGCAGCCTTGGATTTTTCGCCTTTTTGAGCGAATGTATAAGAATATAGCTAAAGATGCCAAAAGACAGATGACAATAATGGAAGCACCAATAGACAAGCCAATGATCAGTCCTAAATTCTTTTCTTCTCCCTCTTCTTCTGTAACAGTGGTTGTGATAATAGTTGTAGCTGTTGTGGCATTCTCTGTTGTAGTACTACTAGTTGCTGTTGTGATATCCTCTACTGTAGTAGTTATTGCTGTTGTGGTATCTTCTGTTATAATTATAGTTGATGTTGTGATATCTTCTGTTGATGTTGAGGTGGATGTTGAGGTGGATGATGAATCATCGACTAGCCTTGGTGAAATCTGAAAGACATTGAAATTACGAATTTCAAAGGCTTCCAAACTAAAACGTTTTCAACACAACAAGGTGGGTATCCACTATTTAAAGGTTAATTATTCACTATTCATGAGACAGAATATATTGTATCTTACCTTAATCATGTTATAGGTATGTTGTAAGCTGACTGTACTGTAGTAGTCAAAGTGATAACACAAGTAGCCTAGAAGGCACCACCTGCATGTATGCTAGAGTCGCATGAGGCATTGAAGTATAATGTGTTGCTGTATACAAAGCAGCAACAAGAGAGTAGCAGCTGATAAGAATTGATCGGAATAAGGACAAGTTTGCATCATTACTGCTCTTATCGCATTTACACACATAGAACTTTATTTTCCATGTTGCCTTTTCATTTTAGAATCAAATTACAAAGAGGACTTTTACTAGGAACAGGAGGGACCAGACTTCGTACCTGTTTCTTAGAAAAGATCCTTGGTTAGGTTCATCAGGTACCTCCACATAGCATCTTCCTTCATTCAATCGACAGTATTCAGGCTGAAAAGTTAAAGTCAATTTCAATTTGAATAGGAGATCCTTTACTTAGCAGCAGGTATACATACTTGAACAGCATCTGTAGCAATTCCTCTTTGTAGCAATCTATATGTGTGATCGACTAGCCTTCGCTGGGCATCTACGTGAGTCGTGCTTGGATTAGACCAAAGCCTCTCTCCATGAGCGGATGCTCTCGGGAACAACTTCACTTCGAAACTTTTCCCACTCACCTAAAGTGATGATAGAATAAGCAGGCTTATTGTCTAAACCAGCCTAAAAGGCTGAAACATTTTTTAAATCAGTAAAAATACCACATGAAATAACTAACATCAGTCGAAATATTGTCTTTTTAGCTGATTATGTAAAATGGGATAACTAGCTAGACATGAAGTATGAACTAAGAGAATGAATTAGACATCATAAAAGACCAATAACGGGAGACCTCAGTTCTAAAGAAAGGTTCTTTGATGCATTTTCACTGGGCATGGCTTCGAAAGGCCGTTACCTCGTCATCCACAGATACAACTTTGGAGAATGTACAAAACTTTTTATATGAGGACGATAGATTAACCTTGCAAGTTGCTTTCAAATCAAAAGAGAATTAGGTACGTATTATTTCAAAGTGCTTTTTTTGAAACACTTACTGTCTCTGTCCAAAGTGCAACTTCCGCTCCAGTAATTCTTTTCCTGTCTTCAATAGTACCTCCATGGCTTTCTAGGATTTGGTGCAAATCATTGTCATAGACAGTCTGCCAACTTTTGTATGGACTACACCAATTCAAACCATCACCCACATGTGTGGAAAAGCCACAATCCATGTATAAAGCATCGACATTGGAAAATAACAATTTATGCTTGCTTTTGATTACAGTGTCAATTTGTGAATCCTGGTGGAAAAAAATCAGAAAATCAAAGTGGTATTTTAAAAAAAGAATCCTACCTTTGAATCTGTCCAGATTTGAATGGTGTATTCATTTTCCAACTTGTCAATATGTTCAGCTTTGGTGAGTGTACTTGTCCATAAGATATGTTCAACATCCGGCTTCAATTGCTTGATTAGTTCACTTGCATTGTTTTGAAACCTTTCCCAAATGGTCACAAATCCAGCTTCATTCAAACTCAACCCTTCTTCAGTCATGGGATCAGTGACACTTTTTTCTGAACCCCAACATCTAAAATCAACTTCATCTCCACCATAATGAAATGAATCAAAGTTGAAGAGTTCATAAAATTCTCCATAAATGATCTTGATAATGTTGTCAAGTCCTGGGACCATTGGATTCAATTGACCACAGGGTGGTTGAACGCAAAAATCGTACCATGGTCTTTTTTCAAAACATACTGTGTATTTTTCCAATTCAGGACCTTGCCAACCTGAACCTACATGTGCAGGTGCATCAAATTCAGGGATGATTCTCACGCCTTTTTTTGTTGCATAAGTCACCAACTCAATTATTTCTGTCTTGTTGAAGACTTTGTCTGAACTGTAGGCACCAAATTCTACCATTTTTGAGGTGATAGGGTCATTTTCTAATGCTACAGGAAAACTTTGAGTGTCAGTGATATGCCAATGAAGGACATTCAATTTTGTGTAAGACATTCCATCAATGACATTTTTGATTGTTTTTATTGGCATGAAATTCCTTGCAGAGTCAAGAAGAACTCCTCTATGCTGGAAAGCTGGTGAATCAAAGATTGTGGCCTCTTGTAATATAATGAATTTTTGGAGCACATCATCAAAAGCCATCAATTGAAATAGAGTTTCAAGTCCATGTCTGAGCCCAAAATAATCACTTGCATGAATGAGTATTGAAGGACCGGAATGAATAAATAAATCATAACTTTCATTGGTGGTCCTCTGAAAAGGGAAGGTCAATACTCAATAGGTACTTGGAAATTGGAAATATATTTGGGTGGTGAAGACTGAATTATAATTTAGAACCTAAAAATGTATGAAGTATAGTTTAGGTACCTTCAAAGTGGTAGACTCATCATTTGACCAAGACAAGTCAATAGTTAATTTTGGATCTTCTGAAGGATTGTTTGAGGTTCCTTCTTGTTGTAGCAACTCTAATTTTTCATCTACCAATTCTTGTAACCATGCATGGGATTTACCATCATCCGGACCATTGAAATCGATTATTGGGTTGATAGGTTTGAAACTTTGAACAGTTTTGCTAAGTTCATACTTTTGAGGTTTGGGCCAAATAATAGAAGCTTCTCCACAAGTCAACTTGCAGTTCATCAATCCAATGCCGCCGTCATCCACTACTAGGTCGTTGTTCTGATCTGTTTGCAATGGGTTTTTGATGCAGTATCCTTCAACGCAAGTGTAGGTCCATGCCGCTGTCGTAGTTCTACTCCTGCTAACTGCTTCGTAAAAAGAAGGCCTGTAAAAGCTCCAAAGTTAATCAAAAAAGTTTACGACCTTTTCGGCTTTCTTGGCTATGCTTCTTCCTTGCACAGTAGACAAAACTGCCTGAATTTCAACGATCAAAAAGACCTTAGCAATGCAGGGTGTCCTAAAAAGTTTCAGAAAACTGTATAGATCACTTTCAGCCCAATTATAACCATTTTAGACCAGTTTAGGACTACTTTCAGATCCCTGAAATGCATGGTACTTTGCAAGTCCATGGTCAAAACGACTTTTAAGAACCGTCTATTTGATAAATCATATAACAACCACTTTTAAACTATTGTCGCTTATTTTTACTTTTTTGCCTACTGTGCATTGTTAAGAGGGCAGCATTCAGAATAGGTATGTACTTCAGGATTTTCAGTTCTTGGATCACTCTTTTTCAAAAAACTTTTTTATGGAGGTGGAAAAATATGATGGTTGAGTAGAACTTTTGAGAGTCCATTACTTTCAGGATATATGAGTGCTTTGTCTCGTTTACCTCCATAAGTACAGGCTTACTACCTATATAATCGTAAACAATTGATGACGTCATTGAAAATCTATTGAAAATCAATGGAAAATGCTGAATATTTGGAGGCCAGTATTTTTGTACATTTTTCACAAAAATTTTGTACCTGGATTTTTGTACACGTAAAAAGGTAGATTTTTGTACATGGTTTTTGAAATACTAGATTTTTGTACATTTTCAGAATAGAATTTTGTACATTACTTGATGACTGAAAAATTATCAATTACCCAACCTTACCTTACCTAACCAAACCTAACCTACGCTCTCTTGCTCCTGCGGGAGCAAATCTACACCATCTTGATGCAATGTTCTAAAACCTAACTTTACCTAACCTAACCAAACCTAATCTACGCTCGCGTGCACCTAACCCTGCGGGAGCAAGCACTCACCCTTCATAAAAGTATGCTGGCTTCTGTTATGTGTTCCA
>LT728199.1:0-12219 GCA_900157175.1 Oithona nana
TACAAAATTGTAGAATACATTTTGTGTTTTGTCTGTGTTTTCATTTTTAAGCGCGAGCAAGTATTGCTCGCGCTTCTAGCTATTGCAAATCTGCCTTTTTCTCGGTACATAACGCTATGTCGTACATAATGCAATATTGTACATAATGTTATGCCATACATATAGTAATGCGCTACAGAAGCGTGCGCGCTACAAAAGCGTGCCTGCTACAGAAGCGTGCGCGCTACAGAAGCGTGCCTGCTACAGAAGCGTGCGCGCTACAGAAGCGTGCGCGCCGTACATAATGCAATGCCATACATAATGTTATGCCATACATTACATATAGCAATGCGCTAAAGAAGCGTGCGCGCTAAAGAAACGTGCGCGCTAAAGAAGCGTGCGCTCTAAAGAAGTGTGCGGGCTAAAGAAGCATGCACGCCAAAGAAGCGTGCGCGTTAAAGAAGCGTGCGCGCTAAAGAAGCGTGCAAGCAAAAGAGGCGTGCGCGCTAATGAACCGTGTGCACTGTGCGCTAAAGAAGCGTGCGCGCTAGAGAAAAGTGCGCGCTAAAGAAGCGTGTGCGCAAAAGAGGCGTGCGCGCTAATGAAGCGTGTGCGCTAATGAAGCGTGCGCGCTAGAGAAACGTGCGCGCTAATGAAGTGTGTGCGCTAATGAAGAGGGTGCGCTAATGAAACGTGCGCGCTGGAGAAACGTGCGCGCTTAAGAAGTGTTCGCGCTAGAATGAAGCGTCAATGGCAAAGAAGTATGTTAAACGACAACAAAATTCCATGCAAATACTGCAATGCAAAAACCTTGAATAAACGTATTGCCTCGCGCTTTAGGACTGAATGTATTCAGTCTTGTTTGAATGGATAACTGAATACTGATAAAATTGCCATCGCAGTTTTCATTTCCTCTAATATTTTATCATCTTTTCTGTGTTCCCCCAGCAAATAAGATATCATGGAACTAATATCTCGAAAAAATAAAAGAACAACTATATTACAGAGACCAGGGTAAGCTATTGTGTACTTGATGTATTTTTGCTTGCATCATTTTGGGTCCAGTGAAATAGAGAAATGGTCTCATTTTCTCAGTTCAACTGAGATCAACCAAACTTGGTATGCAAGGGCTATTAGATATAGATACCACCTTAAAAAAATCCAACCTCAGACTCAAAGCAGCCTTGCTAGAGGCTATTTTCGTGAAAAAGCTTGCCTTAAAAGATGGATCTGGACGCAAGGTCGTTTGGAAGGATGCCAAGATACTAAAGTATATTTTTCAAAATTAACTAAGGTATACCTCATATTCGATACCATGATTTTTAAGGCCTGATTGTCATGTAAATGGCCTCCAGTGAGGCTGCTTTGAGGCTGAGGTCGGATTTTAAAGTGCTATCTAGTAGCCCTTGGGAAGGACCCCTTGCAGGCCAAGTTTGGTTGATCTCAGTTGTAAACTGAGAAATTGAGACCATTTCTCTTTTTCACTGGACCAAAAATATTGTATTACAGACACCACGGTAAACTATTGTGTACGATGTATTTTTGTTTGCATCGTATCATTTTTTAACAGTATGTATTTTATAGGAAATCAACAGGTGATAAAAAAGTCTTTTTCCATGAATTGCACTCCAACGGACAAGTCCAAGAAAAACAATGCACACTCAATGAATTGTTGAATGCCACTTCTTTGACCCTCAAAGAAACCCAACTTTTTTCCTTTGTTGACGACTATGAAGGAGACATTGCAGTGCTTTTGCCCAAACCCAAATCCCAATGCTACTTCTTGATGGTATCTGGACTTTTGGAATTGATTGTGCTTCAGGGTAAAGTCTACGTTTTTCAAACTCCTTCTAAAGAGGAACAAATCAAAGCCAAACTCTTCATTGATGAATTGTCAAATGCCGTCAGACTGAACTTTGCTCAGACTAGTTTGAAACATTTGACCCTGGAGGTTGCTTTGGATTTTTGCATCAATCACTACAATCAAAGATTGGAATTACTTAGGCCCATTTTGAAACGGTTGACTGATGAGAAGAACCCTCGTGAATCCACAGTTGCCAGGTTATCTGCATTGATCAATGGCATTGAAGGATTCATGCACAAAGTCGAGGGGTTGTTGGAACCTATCTCTGAACTGGACGAAGGAGATATGGAGGATTTGAAGCTTGGAACGGATCTGGATCAGGTCAAGGATCTGGTTAAGAATGCCACTTTGGATATCAAAGGAATTATCAAGTAGGATTTTTTTTTTTTTGGTGACACATCATCAATCATACGTAATCTTCTTTTCAGGAAAACTAAACAGATGATATCCCGGATCAACAACAACATTGTTCTGGTCAACTTTATGCTTGACAGCCAACGAAACAAATTGATGCAAATGCAAGTTCGTCTAGAAATCTTTGGTGTTGTTTGCGGAGTCGCCGCAGCGATTGGAGGAATTTTCGGAATGAATTTCGAAACGTCAATGAAACCAAGTGTTGCGGACTCGCCAAATGGATTCACAATCACTTGGATTTCATGCTTAGTTGGAAGTTTTGCATTGTTAGCTGGTAACTTTTCTCCATGTTTACCTATAATTCTCGTTTCAAACATGATGTTTTTTAGCCCTACTGTTATACTTCCAAAGGAATTTCACCTACCATGCTAGTGACAAAAAAAGTCAAAGTGAGGTGGGTACTGTCTTCTCCCTTCAATCATTGGACACTGTCTTTTCTCTGATGGAAGGTATTCAAAGAGAAATCAAAGGTGATCAAATGACTCGAACTCAGTTTGACAGTGTCATTGGCAATGTCGTGGGAGATAAAATGTCACCAGGGGAAAAGGACCACTTTTTCAAATTTTTTGATACTGACCAAGACAATGTCATTGAAATGGATAAGATGCATTTTGCACACTAAGTAATCCACAAATACATTGGGAAAGAATTTGAAACTAAACTTTATTCTGAAAATGAAGTTGAATTAACTATTTTTCAAATGATTTTCTCTGTGTCTACACAAATTAAAGAAGAAAATTATGATCTGAATAAAAAGATTCACAATCATCCCTGTGTCCTTTTCTCGCAACAAATATAGATCTTCTTAACCCAACCTGTCATACAATCTAATTAATTTCAAATGCGGTTTTTATTTCAAAATTGTAAAAAGACTAAAATTGTTGTTGGCCTGAACAATATTTTGCGCAAAAATATCAGTATCAATGTTGGTTCATATCTAATTTGGGTAGAGTCTTCGTGTTTTTTCAATCCAGTCCATAAAGTGGGTAACACGAGTGTAAACGCTAGGGTAGATGTCCATTCCACAAGCATATCCCCAAGACACAACACCAATTTGTTCCCAATGGTCACCATTGGGGATCATTAAAGGTCCACCGCTGTCACCCTGGAAATGCAAATCAGAGTCTAAAATGTGTTCCTTTTTGTATCATATTGTGGTGATTACTTACATTGCAAGAACTTTTGCCCTCTTTGCCAGCACACAACATGGTGTCAGTGACATTAAAAGGAGCGGTGCCATAATATGTTTTAGAGCAGAGTTGATTATCCCAGATTTCCTTGGTCAATTCTTGCAACACTGTGGGTTGAGATCCCCAATTACTTAATAATCCCCAGCCTGCCACTGTTCCCTTCTCTCCAGCATACGAGGCTTTTCCAGCAGGTAAGCAAACGGGCCTGACAGTGTTGGTATACTTGATTGGGCTTTTGAGTACTAAAATAGCGATATCGCTATGCCCAGTTTCCCATTCAAAGTCTTTATGCTTGGCCACAAGTTTGACACCAATGTCTTGAACTCCAGTTTCGTTAGCACTGTTTTGCAAGTTGTGGGCACCTAAGCGCACTTTCAATGAAGGAACATCATTCTCGCTCATCCTGTAAATAAAGTAATCATTGAAGATCTGCTGATTAGTTATTTTTCTTGGTGACTTACCCATAAACACAATGGGCAGCAGTCAAGATATGGTACTCATCAATGATGGATCCATCGCAAAATTGTTCTCCACCTTCCATCAACATGGCCATCCAAGGCCATTCGTTCTTATCAGCATCCTCCCCTCCAACAACTCCCACAACCTCCTTGGGAGAAGAATTTGACACGCCACATTGGGTTGTTCGTTGTGACCACCATTCTTCTATTTCTTCAAAGATGTCTGACCAACTGGAGATAGACACAATCTTTGAAACTGATTCTTCCTTTGTTGTTTGTGCCATATTGGATGGTAAGAAGCGACCCCAGATAGATAAGGATTTTGCAGTAGGTTCAATGGGCTGAGACAAACCTAGAGTCACAACCAAAGTAAAGACTAAGAAAAGTTTGTCCATTTGTCTGTGTTCCATGATTTCGTCAATGTTCAGAAGTCTACAAAGTAGTAGTGAGACAAAATTGCGTTGCCAACGTTTTTATAGGTGATCTGGCAACCCACACAACTTGATGTGGCAACCCTTGCATTGCTGCTTAGGTCATCTGGGAAGCCCTCCTCCCACGTACTCTCCGACTTACCTTTAGCATGGGGAAGTACAGACCAACTAGAAATTGGTGGAAAATATACCAGGATTGGATGTCACCCCTAAATCTCATATGCTTTATTGTTTTTTTTTTACACAAAGTTACAAATGCGATCTTCAGATCAAATAACATTCGAGTAAATGTGGATTGGAAACACAGAAGATCTGCTGTACACATCATCACTTGCTTTTTGACTTTCAAGATGTCTGCTGAACTAATAGTACAGCTCGGTTACTTAGGCTGCAAAAGCCAATTCCTCAAACATTTTCCCGCTGCTCACCTGAATCCCTTACTGACTGATGACGAGAAAGTGTACGTAGTGATGTGTCCTACTTCCCATAGGACGTAGGGAAAAAAGACATGACTTATATAAACAAAGCTCATTTTAAAAAGCAGTCCAGGCTTTCAATACTTTGCTTACAAAAACAATCTTACGGAACATTTTCTGGTACAACAAGTAAAAAAACTGTGAAATAAGAGACTTCATAGTTCATACATATCCGTGACCTAGAACTTTTTTTTACATACGAGGTCATGGCTTGATTAGTAACTTTTTTGAGAACGATTTTCAGCCACTGAAGTAATAAGTACATAGTCATGATCTTTGAAAGATAGATTGACAACAAGTCGATTTTGCAGTAGACAAGAATGACATTGTAAAGCTTCTTCATTCTGCTTTGCTTCTTTTTAAGTCATTTCAGAAGTAGTTTAGGAGTTACAATTCTAGAGGAGCTGCAAGTGTTTTGGCTCTATGCCCAGAAATGTGTCTTGCCTTCTAAAGAGCGTTTCGTAAAGTTCTGAGACTTTCTGCCGTTTGTGATTGACCTGAAGGAAGATCAACACTGTACATAGTACAGTAGTTCTCAGCTTACTTCTTACTAAGACACGATTTTTCTACTCTCCCATGTGTCCACGGAACAGCAGTAGCATAACCCAGTGTGGCCAGTATATTTACAGTGCCCATGCATAAACTTTGAGCAATTGTTCAATGAAGTAAGCCGCAGACAAGCCAGCCCAGAAAATTGGCCAAATGGTTTCTGTCCAACATTACTTCTTCTTCTTCTTTTACCTGTCCACCGAGTGAAAAAAACACCTGCATTTCCAAGGTAAGCAGAGTTGGCTAAGCACTTATAACTGCCGAGATGCCCCTACTAAAGAAAAATAGACTTCTTTCAAAAACTACTTTTTAACCTTGATTACTACTTTTGGCTTTCTTTTCTTCTCAAGACCCTGGAAATATGTAAGAATGTTATTCAGAATTATGCAAACAACTTTTTAAAAATGTATAAAAATCGTCAAAAAAATCACGAGGATTACCAGCCAATTTTGGGCTTATAATTCAATTTGATTTTTGGGGGGATTTTTTATTTTTGCACCAAGTGATAACTGAAAATTGGGGGAATGTGAAATGCGGTCTGATTTGTTTCATTTTCCAAAATTCAAGATTTGAAAGCTGCAGCCAAGATGAATGAATAATTTCCAGTCATAAAGTTTGTGATTATGATCAACGCCGTTGAAATATGGCTGCCATAGCTCTTGATCCTATTTGTTTGTCTTCACTTCTTTTGAAGGGCATGAACATTTCCTCTTGTACAATGACGTCGGCAAAGTTGAAAAAGCATCAACACATTGTTGGAAAATCACTAAGAATGTCTCATCTGGATTTGCACCAAAAATGGTAGTCGAATTTTGTGTCCATTTTTAGCGCAAAAATTGTCAACTGAGATTTGTTTTGATATCACTCGTTTTGCTCGCAAATGTTGTAAAATGAGTCTTTTTTGATGGACTTCTAAACTTTGTGTACATTGCCTTACACTTTTTCGCCAGGAAAGGTTATGTTTTTCGTCTTCGGAAGGCAATAAAAATCATCCACTGTTACCAAATAAACAGCCCAATTTTGGATGACAAATTGATTTTCGTGAAAAATGGAGACTTTTTTGGTCATTTTCATTCACTTCTAAAAAGAAGGGATAGGTGGCTAAAAATAGTACTATTGCATATATCCCTGCTGCTGATGATCATCCTTCAATGCATCAAGGCCGTAGGATGAGAAACGAGGAGCGTTCGATCATCAGGTATATCAAATGTTAAAGGAAAGTCAATTCGATAGAATTATAGCCGTGAATAAATGTCAAAATCCAACGAATTATTGGAATGTGACGACTTTCAACCTTCTTTGCACAATATTTGAAAATCACGAAAAATGTCTCATTTATTTTGTAAAGGCAGACTTTTTGAGTGATTTTCGTCTTTTTCTTCTTGGAAAGAAACTTTGTTTATACACGACGGGATGATTTTAACGACGACGAAGAAACGTTTCCTTCCACTGCATGCATCAGTCGGATCGTCTCTCACGGGGGAAATTGCTAGAATAATCTTCCTCAGTTTGAAAAAAAAATGAAAATGCAACGATGATGACTAGAATTTCTTTGAAAAATATGCAAGCATTATGATGCATGCATATTTGAAAAGGGGAGAAATACGAAACACTTGCAATTTTTTTGCACTTTGCTTGAGATCTTTCTTAGGAAAAAATGGCTTCTTGAATCAATCTGCAGATTCTGGCGCAAAAAATCTAAGCTTTTTTACAAAACAAAATCGGAGCTTGCATCGCTTGAGACTTTTCGAGCAAATTTCAAACACTGCGAAAATAATTTTGGAAAGATGCATATGAAGAGACATGCAATACTTTCATTTCATTTTGCTTTCAAATGGAGTGATTTCATGTGAACTATGCAGTTTCTCGCTCGGAGGCAGTTGCCGTAAGGGGAGGCGCGGTCCTTAGTCTGTGTTGAAGAAGAAGGTGTAGCTCATCAGGGGATTTCGAAGGGCTGGCCTTACTCAATCAGATCCTTGCCTTTAAAGTAAAAGCTTTCTAATACGTCTTTTGCCGCCGAAGCATTGACAGCTCAATGAAGTTGCAGTAAATCATCAGAATACATTAAAGAATATCTTGCAAAAATCATGTCGGACGTGACTTCAAGTACTAAAGTCAAAAAGGTCAAGAAGGTCATTAAAAAGACCTCTTCAAAGGCCGCTGCCGAAGGCAGCGGTGAAGGTGGTGTGACTACAGAAACGACATCTATCACCACAACTTTTTCTTCTGATGGAATTGGCAATGGTGATCATGAACGGTCATCATCTGTTGTCACTTTTGCCCTTGACACTGAACAAAATGGGTAAAAATTAACGTGCAACAAAATTCCAAGCCAAAACTCCATACTACTTTCTAAAGAGAGTTTGTAAATGTAGAAGATTGTTTACATTTCCACCAGCAGTTCTAGTAAATAGATCTCGCTTTGAAGGACTTCATTTTCAGTATTCATAAAACTTCCTTGGCGTCGTGCATGATGAGTACTTCAGAATCAGATTCAGACACAAGGTTCCCTTACATACAATTTTGTTAAAAGTCTCATTTTTGGGACACCTAAAAATGAGACTTTTTATTTGGTCATTTTTACACTTTGTTTTACATTGAATTTCAAGTGATGGTGAACTTGAAATTCAATGTAAATATTTCATTTATTCCAGTAGTGTTGAGGAGACCCAGCAGCAAAATAACGAAGAATCCAAACGAATTGAGGAATTCTTTGAAGAGAAAATGTTTTGCCACCATTGTGACGATTCTTTAGCGGGTCACCGATACGTGCTACGCGACGACCATCCCTACTGCATCAAATGCTACGAGAATGTCTTCGCCAACAATTGCGATGAATGCGGCAAAATCATTGGTATTGACTCCAAAGATTTGTCATACAAAGAAAAACACTGGCACGAGGCCTGTTTTGTCTGCTCCAAATGTCGCACATCTTTAGTTGACAAGCAATTTGGTTCCAAAGCCGATCGGATCTACTGTGGGCCTTGCTACGATGCTCAGTTTGCCACGCGTTGTGATGGATGTGGCGATGTTTTCAGAGCAGGTAAATATTGAAAATGTCAAAGTGGCCCTTAGCTGTCATTTATGGCCATTAGAACAAAAAAAAATCGTAACTCGAACGTTTGTAAATGTCAGCGAATACAGTGATGAATGTTACTTTGAGACATAATGAAAAATGTTTGATTAGGCATGAAGAAAATGGAGTACAAGACGAGGCAATGGCACGAGAAATGCTTCGTTTGCTGCACCTGCCACAACCCCATCGGAACCAAATCTTTTATTCCTAAAGAGCATGACATCTACTGTGCCAAGTGTTACGAAGACAAGTTTGCCACAAAGTGTATCAAATGCAACAAGGTAAGCTCCTCATGTCTAGACACTCATTAGGAACCGAAAAGCAAATTGGCAAATCCTCGGTCTAGTCTTTGTTGCTTCTTTTTCTTTACACTCTTGCTAACAGGACACTCTTTCAATTGACAGTTTCAACAATTTTTTGCGAGGATGCACTCTGTAGTTGTACCTCTCTTCTCGTCCTCTCTACAAAAAAAGACATTTATCGGACATTGTCTTACTAACACCGATCACGTGACCTTCATTATCTGGGCTGTAGCTGGGCAGAAATGAAAGCAAGAAAATCAAGAATGAAAATGCAAGAAAATCAAATCAAGAAAGCACTCAAGAAAATACCAAGTTACAACTCAAGGTAGATTTATACAAACATTTTGTATGACATTGAAAATTAACGGAATTCCGGAATATTGAGAAATTTCGTTGCTTACAGGTTATTACTCAGGGTGGAGTAACCTACCGCAACGATCCCTGGCATCGCGAATGCTTCACTTGCACTCATTGCACCAAATCCTTGGCTGGTCAACGCTTTACTTCCCGAGATGACAAACCTTATTGCGCAGAGTGTTTTGGAGAACTCTTTTCTAAACGTTGTACAGCTTGTTCCAAACCCATCACCGGTAAGAAAACTGACAATTTGCACGGATTTTTTGCGCACTGTTTTCTCTTGCTGGCATGAATTAATTTTAGGCATTGGTGGAACGCGGTTCATTTCCTTTGAGGGTCGACATTGGCATAATGATTGCTTTGTATGTTCTTCTTGTCGCGGATCCTTGGTAGGCAAAGGATTCATCACTGACGCGGATGACATCATTTGCCCAGAATGTGCTAAGAAGAAATTAATGGCCGATACGGTGGAACAATGATTTTCTAATTAATTTTTTTTCAAGAAATAAAAATTTCAAAGTTTTATCATTGCTTTCAAATCATTTTTTAACAAGTTTTGATTTTTTTTTTCATTTTTCGTGTTTTAACTAATATGAAATTTGAATTTTCGTGCCAAAATTGCACCCAAATATTTTATCGTATTTCGATGAAAAGTTGCGTGATTATTTTTCTAATCTTATGTGGTGAAGCTAGAATTTGACCTGCTTAGCTATTTCAAATCACTTTAAAAGGACAAGTTTTTTATGAAAAACACTACTTGGAAGTAGTCTTTCTAACCCTTTGTTTTTTAGGTAAAGGAGGCTTTGGAAACACCAAATTCATTGCTTTCGAAAAGTTGGCCTGGCATTACGAATGCTTTATTTGTGCCATGTGCAATGGATCCATGGTTGGCAAAGGATTTATTCAAGATGAAGGAGACATCATCTGTCCGGAATGCGCACGGAAAAAGATGTTGGAAGAAATGGAGGCCGAAAGTCAAGAAGTTTGAGCTTCGATATCAAGGAAACCTAAAAAACACACTTATCATCAAAAATTATTGTAAATAGACCCATAATGTAAATATCACCAGAGCCTTACTAACTATTATCCAGTTGAAAATTGCCCACAACTTTGAATGCTTCAATTCTGCCTCTTTAAAAAAAAGAATATAATAGAAACTACTACTGTATTGTTTTTGCATTTGCACTCTCAAGGGACATTCAAATTTCGACAAAACATTTGTTCCATTCATTTCTGACATTTGAAAGACAACAGAAAGCCGATGACAAGAGGAGGAAAAACCCGCGTGAAAGTACGACTTTTCAAGGACTTGAACATGCATTAAATAGTTTCCAATGCTACTATGGATGGGAATAGACTTGAAAATGACAAAAAAATTTAGATTAATTTCATGGTTTTATTCCGATAAAAAACTGTTTGTTACAAATATCAAAAAGTTTCCACCTCCTCGTTCTCACACTTGTCCACTGGATGTCCAAACATTTCACAATTGGTACAAAATTCTCGGACTACTCCTCGTTGACCTCCAGATTTTGTATGTCCTCCAAAGCCTCCTTGGCCCATCTCTTCTTCTGGATCCGGCATAGCTTGCGTCGGACAATCTTCAGTATCATGTAAATCAAACTGGTCACAAATGTCACAAAAAAGTCTTGGAGCTACCCGATTAGTATCGATTCCATTGAGTAGTGCCATATCTGCCAGATCAATTGTTTCTAAAATCCCCGCGGATTCCAAAAGGTCCAATTTCCCCTTTAATTCGTCGTTTTTCCGCTGCATATCCACGATGACTGAGTTTAAGAAATCCACTTGACTTTTCAGTCCTTCCGGATCTTGACTACTGTCATTGGTTAGGGCTGGACTGGATTCACGGTAGGTGTTAATTTTGCACTCTAATTCACGTTTTTCTTGTTCTAAAATCAAGACGGTACGTTTGTAAGAATTGAGCTCGCTGTTTTCTGACAGAAGTCCGTCGTAGGCACGTTTTTGTAGGCTAAACTCGTCGATTTTTTCCTAGGATACAAGAAAAAGCATTGAACTAAATCAATTACGAAAATTTTTTTAAATCTTACTTGAAGCAATAATTTGGACTTGGTAACTACATCATTGAGTTCATCCCGTTCCTTTTCAAATTCTGCTTGAGCAAATGCATGTTTTCCTTTGATATCGTCAATATCTTTTAGTAATAAAATCTCTCTTTCTTCCACTTCGCTTAGTTTCCTTTGTGTCAGTTCTATTTTGTCTTTCATATCCAAAAGACTGTCTCGTTCTGATTCCACTTCACCTAGAGCCACTTGGAGTTCGTCTACTCGAAGACGTTCACCATCCAATGCAACCTAAAAGTACATGAAAGAAAAATGAAAAATGAAAAATTAGAAGAAATCCGGATTCGTTTTACCTGAAGTTCAGACATGGCTGAATTTTCTTGAACACTTCGTTCAAGTCTTTCATTGAGTTCTCTTTGGTGTTTTTCGTAAGTCACTCTCATGGATTCAACTTGAGTTCGCACTTCTTTGTATTGTTGCTCCTTCTCTATGATTCGCACCGACAATTCGGAATTGGTTTGACTGACAGTTTCCATTTCATTTTCCATACGTCTGACACTGGATTCTAACTCGCGTTTTTTACCCCGTAACTCTTCATTTTCAACGGAGACTCGATCGAATTTTGCCGTCATCAATTTGGTTTCATCTTGAGCGGAAGTTTCTAAATCCGTGATTTTGGCAGACAAGTCGGATATGTTGGACTCGAAATCCAAGATGACTCGATCACGTTCAGATATTTTGTCTTGTAAAACGTTGACTTCGTCTTTTTTCTGAGCCAACATGTCATCAATTTTGGTGATATGCTCCGCACGGGTCCTAAATCAGAAATAGATTTAATTTCGAAAGAAAATAATTTTGAATTCTAAAATCTAAAAAGCGGAAGAAAATTCAATAATGAAGATTTGAGTAAAAAAAATCCCTTTTCCGGAAGAGGCTTTGCAATTCTTTTGTTACCTGTTTTCCATAAATTGAACCTCAGATTCATACTGAAGACTTGAATTTTTAAAAGCAGACATTACTACACTATTTTTTTTTTTTTTTGCAAATTGGGGTAATAAAAAAAAAAGAAATATTTTGTTTA
>LT728200.1:0-12206 GCA_900157175.1 Oithona nana
GACCATTTTTGGCATTTTTAATTAACTTTTGTCCACTCAAAATGTAAACGTAGCTAGCTTCGCTCGCAATGTTGAATGAGACTTTTTATGTGATGTTCAAACACAGTGATACCCTGTTGTAAGCTTGTAAATATTTGAAAAACAATGTTAGTGCAATTACCCGTGTAATTGTATGTTGACATTAGGTTGTATGAGGCTATTTAGCCTAATTTGACAAATAGAACACAAGTTTCTTTTCAAGTATTTTGACCGCGAGTAGCGTTGCATATGGTTGAAATTAAAAGACTTTTTTTTTGCAAAAAAACATAATTATGCCAGACCAAAATGAAAACTACTGCGTAAAATAATAGAACGTCAAATGGTGGTGGTGGCCTTGACTGCTTTCACTCTTCCAGAAAACAGAGGGCCTTTCCCACTGCTCCTCCATCCCCCCTTGGGATCTTTTGTAAAAAAAGTGACTGAATTAGCATACTTGAGATACGGCTATGAGCTCGCATAATTTTGCACACTTCTCAGTTCTCAGCTCTCTCTGCTATTTATCGAATGGGCGTTTTCTGGCATTTTTATATTTGCCTTGATGCACACTAGGGCAAAAGTCTAGTTTTGGTCTTTTGGTCCAAATATTAGTTTGGCAAGAATTCAAACTCACTTTTGGGTGCTTTTGGATGAAAGTTTGAATTCTTATTGAAAAAGTGAAAAGTCTTATTTATTTGCCATTGTGTGGTAATGAGGCCATTTTTCCCTGAGAGGGCCCCTCCCTTTTTTTGTCTGCTTCTTCGTCCTCGGGTCCTCAATTGACCCTCAGGTGGTTTTCTGTGTTCTGTTCCTGTACTAAAACTTTTTTTTCTTTTTGTTGACTTTAACAGAAGTCTCTTGAGGTTTGAGGGATCTTTATCTTTCTCCTTACACAAGAAAGGAATCCTAATTGAATACTACAGAGTACATGGTTCGAACCCTGGTAGAGGCAACTCCAAAAATAGAAATTCCCTCTTTAAAAAAAGTACTACATCAATTCACGTCTTTCTATCGACAATTCTGATCCCTTGAGAAGAAAAAGCGGACTCAGACTCAGCACTTTGCTACTATGTAGTACCTATGTACCGAAAGAAGCGATGAAAAATGTGCGGGTTTTCCAAAAAGATTCCTTGCCATCCCTTATGAGAAACCATTACTCTAGGGGTATCAAAAAACTTTTTCTTCGCTAAAGCCCTATCTCCATCAGTTCTCAATTGAAGGCTGCAAAATGGGAGCTTTTTAGACACTTGGCAACATTCTAGTGCTAAAATGGTTTAATGCATTGTGCTTGAATTAGGAAGCTTCTTAAATGACCCATGCAGCTTACTTTACACACTGTTCCAAAAAGACAATTTTGGTCACAAAAATCCAAGACACATTACTAAATAGGAATTGAATTCTCTAAGCAAAATTTGAACTTTTGGACTCTAAGGTTTTGGTTACAAATCCCTCAAAAGTAAAGAAAAATAAAATATGCACTTCAGGACAGTGTGTTATTTCTGTCAATTTTATACGGTCCATAAAATCTTACAACACCCAGAATAGAATTCTGCAAACTTGCTACTCAAAAATTCTCCATCCCCCTTCCTCGCTTACATTTGAGTACTTAGAATGTAATGGGACAACCACTCTGTTCTATCCACAAATCTTGATGAAACATCAAGGTGTGCTCTTAAAACCCCCAAACTTTGTGTCAAAACAACTAATGCATGCGTCCCTTCTCCCTTCCTGAAACCAGGGGGGAAAACTAAGAGTAGAGGGATGTTTAAGGCGTCCCTTTTTCCGCGCAATTACCAACGTTTCATCATACATTTCCATATTCTGTAGCAGAAGAAGAGAATGGAGAAGTAGGTACCGGTAGGTAGGGAGAGATTTTGATCTCTTTTGGTTCAAAAGCATAGACAGAACATCATACATTCCCCCTCTTTTTCAGCAAAGTAGAGCATCATCGAAGGAGGCAAAAATGCTACTTCAAAAACTGTCAATTTCAGGCTTTTTTCATGTCTAGTTACTGTAAGGGTGTGGGTTCGAGTCCCGTTAGAACATCCCTATATTATTCTATTTTGTAGTCAAGCATCGTAAGAAAGTCGATTTCAATTTTCCATTTTCCGTGGCCTCAATTCTTTAAGTACGTTTTTCTTTACCTCTTTGGCTCCCTTCCAATGTGCCTATTGTTCAAAGGGCTGCTGAAGGCTTTTCCTAGAGCTCTAAATGATCTGTCATAACACTCAAGTGGGTCTTTTGAGGGAGTTTTTCCTTTAGACTAGTACTCAGATGGCAGCAGAGAGAGAGGAGAGAAGAGGATTTCGTCCATTAGTCAAATGGAGTTGCTACAAAAGCAATCCGATTGGAAACTCTCCCTATTCTATCTCTCTTTTACATTCCAACCTCACTTTCGTGGGCTTTTTTTGCGAATGATAACAAAATACACTGTGCATAAACATCATGAGTATGTCACACGTTTAAGGTTATGTATCCACTACATCGAGCCCAAAATGAATTCTATCCGTTCAGTAAAGGGTTATTGGATCTTTCTGGCTACACAGACTTTGAGCAAAGTGCTAAACTCGTTTCATTTGGCAGTTGGAGAACAAAAAACTCAGGCTCCTAATGATGGCCTTCTTTTTTGGACTCTTCCAGTTTTCCAAATGGCCCCAAATGTATTTTTGGCAAGTTACATTGAGCTCTGTATGGTAATGAAATCCAGAACAGTAGTTTCTTATAAGGAGAAGCAAGGAAAAAGGGTTATTTTTTAAAGTCTACAGAAATGAGTCCCTTGGGTGTTTTAAAGTAGGTGTGCAACTCGCTTTAAAACTATATCAGTTAATTTATTGGCCAACCATTAATATTTGAAACTAGTCTTTTAAAATTCTGGTCTGCCTCCTCCTTGTCTTAAAAGCTTTTTTAAGGAAGAATGAGGAAATGATGAAAAATTCATGGGTTTTATCTCCCTTTTTGAGTTGCACATAATGTAACTAGGATTTGTACAAGAGATAGTCGACCATTAATTATGTACTTTGAAAGAACATGAGGGGTTGCCAGTGTAGTAAATGAAGTGAGGACAATTAGTAGAGGATCTATCCTAAGAGGGATGTTAGGTTTTGCAGAGGCAGAAACGTCAGCTTAATGGTTTGGCACAGCCTTGTTCCTCCTTTCTATTCTTAACGCTTTATGCAAACAATCATGAAGACAAAGACAAAGGGATTATGCCTCAAACTTTGTAGTTTGCATTCTTGGACTCAATGCTATTGTTGACGTAAGTGCTTCCTTCCTAATGTGTTGTAGGAAGACTGCTGCTTTAACTTTTACTTGAGCTGATGTTCATCATCTACTACCTCTGGCTAAAGCTCATTGACCGGAAAATGACGATTTTTGATGAAAAGTTGGAGTGACAAAGTGCTTTCACCTTGGAAAGTATTCCAGAATGCACATCATCCCAGAATAAGTCACTTGGAAAATTACCAAAGCTCTCTACATAAACTCTATCATGTTGCTGCATAAAAGGCCCAGACCAAAAATGGATGACAATCTGCAGCCATATTTTCTGATTTTTTGATTGAGGATCTAAAATACTATATGTAGTACAAATAAAGACAGAGCAACTGCTTAGATAAACATATCTTCTCCATGTGGTGTTTGGCTTGTTTCCAACTGCCTTTGGAATTAAAAGTCTGACCTCTGTGCTGCATTTTAGGCTTTGATATATCTTGTATAATAGGTCTACCCTTCTGCATCACAGGAGAACAGCAGTCTAAAGTTTGGCAAGAATGACATGGTAAATCATGGCAGTGACTGCAAAGAGGAGGTACCCCAAGAAAGTCCAGCATGCTAGCAAAATGTGCAACCCAGTAAACAGTAGATCACGTCAGAAGCATGACCTCATTTTTTTCCCTAAATAGCATCCAACTACTGAGGAGCCCCTACCTCACCAGCTACAAAAGACTAATTGCAAAAAAGTAAGCATTAGTACAAGAAAAAAGAAAGAAGCAATTATCTGCAGGAAAACTAAGTAAACTCCTTTCAAAACTACAGTCCTAACTTTCATTTTTGAGGGTAAACCAGTTAGAAACCATTAGTCTTAGCTGGTTGACACATAAATGACATCAAGACAGAGAATAGTAAGGGGAAGCAGGAAACTTCCTATCTCCTCTTTAGTTGATGATTGTGGTATACCACAATGATGCTTAGAGATTTCCGGACTTGCTTGTCTCCTCAGCAGAGAGTCATCTCCATTAATCCCCAACAACTGATCAAGTAGAAGAAGGGGGAAAAGTCAATTGTTTCTATGGTTGAGTAAATGTAGTCTGCTGTCTTGGGCCTAATCTAAAAAGTTTTTTTGTTTTTCTGAGCTAGAAAAAGAATGAAGGTAGAGGTGGTAGGTCTCTTGTCAATCCTAAAGGACTACTACAATGTTGGTCTGGAAACCATAAAAAAAGGTATCACATTTTGGGAAAGCCTTTATACCTTCTGTATTGCTACTACAACCACAGAAGCAGTCCCTACCTCCTGCCTGCCTGGGTTATGGGCCGGAAAAGATCAAAGCAGTGCATTTTCCTCGTCGAATTCAATCTGATTCTCTTACTGCAGTAAAAGCAGAAGAAGGAGAAAGTAAGACCAGACTTTGATCTAAGGTCTGAAGGCTCTTAATTTTCAGATAGGGGAAATGAAAGGTGACTGCTTGGACTGGTAGAGCTGATGCAAGTCCAAACTTTTTTTTCTTGATCATTATTGGAACAAACAACACTTAAACTTTCCAACAGGCTTACTGTTTAGTAAAAGTAAAATCTGGGTTTTATTATTGAAAATAAGTTTTGTTTTGTAAATATTCCCTTGGGTATAAAGTAAAAGGCAAGTATGTAGTTTTAGAGGTCTTTTAGAATCTGTTTTTTAAAAGGGGGAATATTCTAGGAGGGCAACCAAGGAAGTATACGGATATTGCATTGAAAGGGTCCTGTATTGGCATGTGCAGAAAATGTAGTGGATCATCATTCAAAACCAGTGAATTCTACTCTTTGGCCCACAGCTAGCTCTACACCACAAGCCCTTTTCACGTCACCAAGTTGCCCTTTGAAGCTTGTAAAGTAGTGCAATGGAGCAGCAAGAAAAAAAGATCGAAAGCTGCTTTCCATATTTCACTTCAATCACATCATAATGCAAATGCCTTGAAGGGTGTCATCCATCAAACAAGAAAAGCTTTAGGGTCATCAAAGAAGTTTTCTTCTTGTACTACCAGCAAGGGGAAACGGGAGTCAATTTTGAAGTGCTACTTCTTTCCATCTAAATGTAGATTTAGAAAAGGATTTGTAGAGAAGATAAATGGTCATGGAAATTCTTAGAATTTTACAGGATTTCAAAATACTTTAGCACAGAGCCACACTGTGCTCAAAATGGGGATGATGATTATGTTCCCAAATGACATTTAGGCTTGGGAAAGGATTTGAACTATTTTTTGTTTGGCTAAGGTTACATATGTCATGTGTCACAAAAGCTCAAAAAGCTTGCACCTATGGAAAGAAACACAAAAAAAAGAGGAAAGCTAAAAAGGTTTCTTCTTACTTATCCGCATTGTAGAACCTAACCTAAAAGGTTGGTAGAAACGTCATCATTTGACCATTTATCAATCATGTCATGTACTTAATCTTCAGCAGGAGTAGACGCAGACAGTGGTAACAATCTTCTACCTTTTGGTTACATTACAAGCTGCTGTGTTCTTTCTAAACCTGATAATGGTTTGGTACATGTACATACTATAGACTTCCTTCCATTTGTCCAACGATTGAGCCTACTGCAGCATTGTGCACATCTATACTTTTGAGTGACTCATCGTCAGAAATAGTTGGAAGGCATGTACAGACTCAAAAGGGGGGCTCAAGCCCTTTTTTTCCTCTGCAGACTAGCACTCCTACTGATGCTGTCATAGCAGAACTAGGCCTAGAGACTAGAGAGACAATATCATGATTAAGAGGGCAGTGGCACACAAAGTAATGCACTATTATGCCCAGCAGATAACCAGCAGGACATACGCTTAGATTTAGCCAAAAAAAAAAAAATATTTATACTATTTGCAAAACCAGATTGATTTGGGGCATCAAAACAATTTTTTTCTAACCTGACTTAGTCACACTAAATAGGTTAACGTTTAACGGCCCGTGACAAGTTAGGATAATAAAGTACACCTTACATTTGGAAATATAATCTCAAATCCTTCTTGGAACCGATTGCAGATATATTTATTACCTAAACAACAAGTCTGTCCTAAAAATGTAAGTGCATTTTGTGGCATATTGTGTTAAAGCAACTTCTCTTTCTTTCCTCGGCAACGACTTTGAGCTCGCAATTTCAACATTTTTGGGATTAATGTCACATGTCTAAAAGACTCCTTTTCACGAGCAATAGTGCCCAAAGCAAAGAAAGAAATCCAAAAATTACAGTACACAAGCACAAAAAGATGTTATCAAGAAACTGCAATAGCAACATTTCTTTTAGGAAAAAAGAAGACTTTGTTGATTTTTTAAGTCTCATCTTTGAAAATAAAACTGGATTTGTATGCAGTGATAGAAAGTAGTTTCGTTCTAAAAAGGAGAAAGCATTGCTAGTAATAGTTAGGCATTATTGCAAAAATACTTTTGGTAGCTTTCAGTGGTATTTCGCATCAATCCAGTAGCGCAAAGGTATAGCATTAGAGTAGTAAAATTAATGGGGCGGAAATTAGAATCCAATGTGCCGTGGAAAACACTTTTTTGGTGTGTGTTACAAATTGGAATTTGCGACAAATAATCGAGGATTCGAGGAAACCCAATTTTTCCTCATACTTTTTTTTGTAAGATATTTTTGGTGCTGCCATCTAACTTTTAAGTGATTCTGGAGCTATCGGAAAAGTAATGGCGGGCAATTAAAGTGCCATTTGAAGGAGGCTCTTTTTCTAAAGAGAGTTTTTGGTGTGCTCGATGAAGCGATTTCAATCCTTCCTTGAATTGGATGGTTGGGCCCATTTCTGAGCTGGCCATGAAGTAGAATAAGAGGCGTCTGAGAATGGATTGAACAAAAACAAGGGAGAAGAGAAGAAGCTTGAAGGCTCATGCTTGAGAACACATCCCCTTTTGTCGGAAATGATCTGTTACAAACTCACTTCCTATCCCTTGGAAACATGACAATTGTAGAACTCAATAAAAAAGAAGGCCACCGGAATGGAGTTGGACTTCAGTAAAGCAATTCTAAGGCCTTATTGACATGTCCTTCTTAGATCTCCTGTGTGTCTCGAAGTTCATTTTAGTGAGCCAGGAAACTATCCAAAGAATTGCATGATTTGTTAGATGATATATTTCCGGTTTGCTCAACCTGTTTACTCAAAACAAGTAGGTCAATAGGCTATGTTTCCTGGTATATACTATGCTATTTTTTGCACCACTCCAACAACTTTCTTTCTTTCTTCAACAGGAGGGATAATATCAGTTCGTTATTGCGAAAGGAGCTGGGGTCAGACACAAAAAGGGAGGCAGCAGAAGCAACTACTAAAGAGGCAACACTAAGGATAAAAACAACATTCTAACACTTTTTAACATACTTCTCACGTAGTAGTCTACTACTACAGGGTTGAGGGATACTTTCAACAACAAGTTTGGAGGTGGGCCTAGAAAGGCGGCCAAAGAAAATAGCCAATAATGGCCTTTAGCCTCGAGGTTGACCATCAAGCATGGAAAGAAACCGAAATCAGGAGACTCACCAACCAATATCGTATCACTGGACCACCATCACTACGACCATCTCCTCTGTCCAGCTTCTGCCTACTTGAGAATCGAGTCTTAGGCAAGCAGGACGACAGCTCCTTAAACAGGCCACTAAAGGCTCTCGAGACAGATTTTCTTGGACCACTATGCAGCTCTACTACGCATACGTACTAGGTACCTATGACCAGTATCCATGTCCACCAGGAAAATGTATTGGCCTAAACAAAACCAGAAAATGGATTCCCTAAAAAGATTGTCTTTAGGATTTTGAACCTCTACCTTGTTCAATGTATCTGAACGTATTCACCTCGACCCGGTTTGAGGGACCACCAGACCTGTGGAAGATACTTTCGAAAAGTATCTAAATACAGATACTTTTAAGATACTCTCCGAAAAAAGGATCTAGATACAGATACTTTTAAGATACTCTCCGAAAAAAGTATCTAGATACGATACAGATGCAAGATACATTATCTTGTATCTAGATACAGATACTTACACAGGTCTGGGGACCACTAAAGCTGGTTCAAAACCCTTTATTCTTTGGAAATCTAGTCATTTTAGTGGCTATATCAGCCATCAAAATGGTAAATTGGCCTCCTTTTTAACCTTGTTGAAGTCATGAAATGGAATGAAATATCTTTGACAGCTTCTAGTTTAGATGTAACAAAATGCACATAATGCATGTCGTCAAGAGAGCCTAGGGCTTGCATGTAATACCATAAAAGGTAGAAATTGGCCTTGGATAGTAGCAGAAGTGTATACCAGTTTTATACCACTACATGACACTATTACATGCAACTCTATGAAGGAACTGAACATAAAATCTTGTTTTCAAAGTATCTATAGTAACTGACTGTGAGTGTGTTTACTGTTTCTACCTCTTCAAGCTGAGCAATTGAGCATGGATCAAAATGTTTTCATACTCATTTTTTTATCTAAAAAGTCTTTAGATCCAATTTCAATCAATCACTTTGAAACAATGAAACTAGACATTTCTAATTCAATTTACTGTGACTGAAACAAAAAGAAACATGAAGGGAAAAGCGTGTTAACTGCTAAATCTATTTCATAACATTTTTGAGCAAAAACTTTTATATTCCAATGCATTTTGCAGTAGAAAAAAAAAAAATGTTTTTGCGAGAAAAGTTGCACTTATTGTGCTAGCACCATTTTTTCCTCTATTAATTTGCATTCTTTTTCCTTTCCTTCAAATGGCCAATGGTGAAAGCCGCTTAGTTGCAGAAGAAGACTGAAGAGCACAAAAAAGCTTTTCTGACTTGACTATCATTCATCAGAAAAAAAAGTGATTGTGTATTATCTTCTCAGTACTAAGGTTAAGTACCATTTCGAAGCTTTCAATTTTTACATAAAACATCCTCCTGAACTTTTAATGATTGTTGGGTCAATTCAGAATTCCAATCTGAAACCCCTTCCTGAGGAAATGGTCCAGGTAAACATTTACAAATCTGTTGGTTGTGTAAAAAATAAATGGGGTTAGGCTATCAAGGCCAAGCAAATCTTATGAAGAAAAGCACTTTTCAGACATCATCTCTGGCTGCCCTGTGGTTTTTTTCAGCGGGGTCATGCTTTAATTGTGCACCAGAAATGGTGGACCATCATTTATTTTTTGGCTCCACCGATTAAAGAAGACTTTTTGACCTCTTTCTCTTTTCTTTACTTTTGAGATTTTTGAGTCTCAAAAAACCCAGTTGCACTCTTTCTACAGTGAGCTCATAAATCACTCTTTCAAGACGGATAGGCATTTTTGCACCAAGTCCTTTTCGTCTTTTACTCTGTTCCCCATCCCTTTTCCTGAAATTTTCTTCAGCTGTAATGAGGAGACCATTTGGCTGAAATCTTCCCATTTCAAGATAATAGACCTGTCTTTCTTCTTCTCTGTGAGGAGAGAACTAGGAACTACTTGGCAACTTGGCAATTATTGTGAATTTTTATGTTGTAATAGCACCTGTACTATAATGTCTCCTCTCCTCTTCTTTCTTACCTACAAAAAGGGGAAAAGATAAATGATTATTAGTTTTTTGTTCTGTCTTACAGATGTTTTTTGTCTATGCAGCTTTCTATTTATTTGTAATGCTACAATGCACATTTTCTATTTGATTTACTTTTTACATACTTAGATTAACTTTATTATATACCCCAAACTTTTCATCTTCAACAAAAAGCATTTGATGCTAAAATTCGATCGATTATTCACAAACTCTTTAAAAATTGTTGTTCCACTCACTCATCAGAGATCCAATTTGGCGTCTAATCCCAGAATCTAGCACTAGTATGCCCAAAAGGACAATGCTCTGAAGGAAAAGAGCGAAAGAAAAAGTTTGCTATAAATCGGTGCCTCTGTATGCTAAACTACTAACTGAAACTGGAGTGCGAAGAAAGTGAAGAAAAGTTTGTCTTCTAACAGCAGCAGCAGCTCGAAAAAGAAGCGTATGTTGATGCAGTTTTGCACATAAGCAGAGACAAAAGAAGAGAAATGTGGGATCCCCGCAAGATTTATTTTAGTATCTAGCCCAATAGAGAATAGCAGCAACGGAAGGCAAAGGAGGCGATGCCATTAAACTTCTAAATATCCCATTTCTTATGCGGCTCTATAGAATATACAAGAAGTAAAAATCAGCATAGCTGGCCCTCCTATAATAGTATCTAGAATCTCTAGAATAAGAAAAGACACCAGTAGATACCCGGGTTCGAATCGCAACAAAACTGTAGCTTAGAACAAAATATATTTTTCTTTTTGAGGCTGGTAAGTACCTATCTGGTTTGAATCCCAATGGTATGTACAAAAGTAGGACTGACTGTAAGTATTCTGAAATTAGATCCTCTCTACTGCAAGGTCATCAATTGGAGCGTCCCAAAAGATGGAGTGGGAAAAAACAATATTAGGCATAGGATTAGCAGGTCTGCAAAGATAGATTATCATTGGATGGTCTTGCCTCTTTCGCAATAGAGAGTAGTGGTTCCAACCTCCAATAGTATGTGGATATGGTAAACCAAAAAATATTCCATTTTGTAGAAGAAATGAAAAATGAATATGCCGAAAACAGGGATAGAATCGAGGACCTTTAAAAAAAAAATATGGGTTCGAAATTCGAATCCCAGCCGGGGCAATTATTTTCAAAACAAGATATCTGTTATTTCTTCCGGAAAAATAGAGGCCCATTTCAAGTTGACCTTCATCTCCTCGTTCATGACCACGAAAGCAATAATGAGGACAATTGCGGCGCGTGTTTCCCCACTGTTGCCTCCATTTTCTAGCACACAACAAAACCATTGTTGCCCCATTTTCTCTTTGGGGTATTTTCTCGGCTACAGCTAATTCTGTTGCGGTAACAACAGTCTTAAAACCGTTGAAGTAACATTAGAAAGCTGCCCAAATAGGCTTTTTTTCTTAAGATCCCTAGCTCATCAAAAAAGAGTTACACAATTGTAGTTTTTCCCTCAGTACTCTAGGGGGGAAACTCTCGGAGATTTTCTTTTCTTTTTTGCTCCCCAAGACAGTGACAATAAATTCAGAGGCTTTTTCCAGTGTGTGTAGACTGTAGTGGCGCAAAAAGTACTTTTGAGCTTGTCATAAGAGTGAAAAATGATTGGGTTGCTAACCTTTAGTGTTGCAGGATTCACTGATAAAGAAACTAACTCGAGCGAGGTCAATAGGAATATTCACGTTGTTTGAAAATCGTAGAAAAAGTCTCATTCAACATTGCCAGCGAAGCGTGCTCTATGCTTACATTTTGAATGGACAAAAGTAAAATAAAAAGGCCAAAAATTGTTCATTTTGGCGAATTTTTGAAAATCTGAAGCTTGCTGTCAAACAGTGATACCAGACTAGTCACTTTTAATAGGACAAAAATTGGTGGAAAATGCCAAAATTCAAAAATTCAAGTGCGACATTTTGAGTAATTTTCAAACAATGTGTTAGTGGTGTTCTTTACTGAAAAGTCAATTTTTCCACATAGTCTACCTACTCATCAACTCATCATAAGCTCCCTCCCCCTTCTTAAACTCAAAGGTCTAACTAAAATGGGGAAAAAAAGTGAATTCACTAATGGATCTCCTGAGAGAAAGCTTTCTTTTCAGCCTCTTCCAAAGGGAATGTTATCCTTCAAAATTGAGTGTTGACATCATGAATACAAACATTATCTTTACAGTCAGCAGTAGAGTCGTTTTATAACGAACTAATTTGGCCATTTTTACAAGTTTGGTAGACAAAAGGGTTTTTGTTTAGAAACCCTCTTCTCTTCCTTTAGCTCTTTGGCTCATGAATGGCAAAACAACATGTGGCTCCCTTTTGTAATCATGCACAAAGAGAATTTGAGAGTAGTTCAAATGTCACAACGGGCTTATTATCATGATCTACAGTCAGTTAAAAGAGTCTTCAAAAGATCTAACTTTGGATATTGAGGTTGTGGGTTCGAGACCTAACTGACCAAAAGTCAATTT
>LT728201.1:0-12156 GCA_900157175.1 Oithona nana
TTTTGTCGTTTGTGATTTTTTGCTAAATTTAAAAAAAAATCGTTAAATTGAAGTGAGATCTGCGTTACTTTGCAAGAACATAAACAAACTTTCAGGATTTCTTTTATTTTTGAGATTTTTTGCTAAATTAAACAAAAATCGTCAAATTGAAGTGAGATCTGCGTTGCTTTGCAAAACAGAAACAAACTTTCACGATTTTTTTTGCTAAATAAAAAAATCGCCAAATTGAAGTGAAATCTACGCCTCCTTAATTTTTTGTCTGTTGTGATTTTTCGCTAAATTCATATACACTTCTTTATCATCAATATTCAATTTTATTCATTGTATAGCTCTCTGTAGGTAAACAAAAAAAAATGTGTTTAATCCATCACGGAATTCGGACTTCTTGAAAATGTTTTTTTTTTTGTACTTTTAAACAGTAGTGATGCTCCGTGTGAGATCGAAATCCATTTTCCCTTTCATGACTGCAGACATGACAAATTCCGCATTGAAAATCCCAATTTTGGCTTTGAGTACATCTGTCACGATATGCAAATCATGTTCACATGTGATGATCAGGTAGACCGGTGATTCGCCGGTATTTCCGGTAATTTCCCGGATTTCATCGACTTTTTTTCGACGTTTGTTTTCAACTTTGCCGCCTGCACATTCTATCACTAATTTCAATTGTTTCCATGTTGGTTTAATACTTGGAGTTAAGTAAAAAGTTCGTCCCTATAAAAACAGAATAATTTAATTAGTTTTAATTAATTATTTTGGTGGTTATTGGTACTTACCTCGAATAATTTATGCCTATCTTGTTTTGCCAACATTTTTGTTAAGTTGCAGCCAAAAGTCTTTTCGAAATCGGAATCTTGTAATCGATAATCTTTCACATCTGAAAAAGAATAATAATAATATCTTTAGAAAAATTACAAAAAAGAATAAGAGAAAAATTAAGAAAATATCCAGAAGAAAATCTAGAGAATATCTAGAAAAAAAGGAAGGAAAAACATTAAGAAAATAGAGATAAAAATCTTACAAAATATTTTTAGAAAAAATCTTGATACAAAATCAGAAAAAAAAAAATCCAGAAAAAAATATCGGAAAAAGTCAAAAAACTATGGAAATAAATGTTGAAAATAAAAAAAAAATTTAAAAAAATGTAACGACAAAAGTCCAGAAAATCTAGAGAACATCGAGAAAAAATCCAAAAGTCCAAAAAAAATCAGGAAAAAAAAAATCTACAAATTTTCTAAATTAAGTCAAAAAAAAAAATCCAGAAAAAAATCTAGATAATGAAAATCCAGAAAAACAAGAAAAAATCCAAAACCAAGAAAAAATCTAGAAAAAGAAAAACAAGAAAAAAATCCAAAATCAAGAAAAACTCTAGAAAAAGAAAATCAAGAAAAATCTAAAATCAAGAAAAAATCTTAAAAAAGAAAATCAAGAAGAACAAAAAAAAAAATTTAAAAAAAAATTAAAAAATCTAAATAGGAAATCGAGAAAAATTGTAGTGACCAAAAATTAATTACCTAATACTTTCTTTTCTTTGCTACTCTCCCGTATCCAGTCAGCTTTCAAGATATACTTGACATAATTGATAGCACACAAAAATGAAATGGTTCTTCCCAACTTTGGCATGACTAAATGAGTGGCCTTTTGTGCAATATCCGTCAACTCCATACCCAATCCTTGAGCCAATCCCGTCAACTCTTCCTTTTCAGACTCGACAAATCCACTCAACATAATTTTCAATTTGCTTTCATTTTTCTCATCTTTGTCATTATCATCACAATTGTCACCATTCTCCTTGACTCCATTCATTTTCCCATTTGGCTCAGATTTTATTTCCGGACTTTTGACTTCATTTTTGACTTCCGTTAATTCCGTTGAAGATTGCTGAGGATTTTGTTGAGGTTGATTTGGCGGAATAAATTGACCGGTGGTCGGATCGATGGCACTCTGGTTTTCATCTGCTCGTCTTAAACGTTTGGCTTCTTCCTCTTCTAAGCGTTTTTTCTCCGCTTTTCGTTTGATCCGGGCCGGTGGATTGGCTTTCACTTTATTGAAAGTTTCCTGAAAAAAAACAAGAAAAAAATCTAAAAAATTCGTGAAAATGTGTTTACATTTTAGCTATGCAATTTAAGATCTTCCTTCAATTTGACGATTTTTTAAAGCAAAAACAAAATTTTATTTTCGCGAATTTAAGATTTTCTTTAGATAAATTCGTGAAATTCTGAATACTTCAATTTGACGAATTTTCTTAGCAAAAAATATGTCAAAATCAAGAAATACGAAAAATTCGTGAAAGTTTGTTTACGATATTTTTTAAAAGGAAAAAGGTCAAAATCATAAAAACAAAAAAATCGTGAAAAGTTTACATTCTGGCAGTACAGATCTCCCTTCAACTTGACGATTTTTTAGCAAAAAATTTCACAATTTTATTTTCGCGAAGTTGATATTTTCTCTAAATAAAATTCGTGAAAGTTTGTTTACATTCTGGCTATGCAGTACGAATCTCCCTTCAATTTGACTATTTTTTAAACCAAAAATTTCGCAACTTTTTTCTTTTCGCGAATTTGATATTTTCTTTAAATAAAATTCGTGAAATTTTGTTTAAATTCTGCCTATTCAGTACAGATCTCCCTTCAATTTGACGATTTTTCAAACCAAAAAATTCACAACTCTATTTTCTCGAAATAGAGATTTCTTTTGATAAAATTCCATCCAATGATTGTCAAACTTTTTTACCAGAATTGTTGACTTACCGGTGTGATCCGGATTGGATTTTTCCACGATGCCATCAAGTTCGGTACTAATGAATACTCAATCTTGAAAGGATCTTCAGCTCGGAAGTTTTGGTATTTGGGATTATTCATGCACTGAACTGCATTCATTGATCCAAAGAACACATCGTTCAACCATTGAATCGATACCGTTGGTACTTTCCATTCTTTCGCTTTGGCATACTTATCTCCTTCACAGCTGCAAAATTAACCATTTTGTCCATTAACCATTACTTCACCATTTCATTATAAACTTACCTCTTGCAGATAATGGCATGATTATGCTTAGTAAAATAACTGGTGTATTTGGCCCCTGTGATCCGGATCATCTCTTTAACCCAATCTCGATCACGACCTTCGAAACCGGTCAAGGTCAATATCATGTTCTCACAGGGACGTTCAAAGCTGAAAAAGTAAACAAAAATGTCATTAGGTACCTTGCTGACGTTGCAGAAGTACACGAAGTACACGTTCATAACGGCCAACACGTTGCCGACGGAGTACTCCTGATGGTCGGAGTTGTACTTGTTAACAAAAAGTGTTCAAAATGGTCTCAAGTACTCTTGCCGACGCTGCAGAAGTACACGAAGTACACGTTCATGACGGTCAACATGTTGCCGACGGAGTACTCCTGATGGTCGGAGTTGTACCTGTCGTTAATACTTACTTGGCAGGTAGGGGAAAATGTATAGCTTTCCAGGGAGGCAAAACGACTCTTTTAACAACAATATCATTCAACCAATAGACGGTGACCAATCTCTTGCCCTCTCTCAAAGCTTGATTAGCTAGGTTAGAATCTTGGGATTTGCATAGGACATGGGTAATGCCCGCATGGTAGGCATCTACCACTTCCCCACCGAATTGGCGAATGACTTTTTTCCAATCATCACAGAATTTTGAGTCTTCTAAATCATCTTGGTAATCGCAAATGAAGAAAATGCAGCCGAGCAGACATAAATCGGGAGGTACTGAAAAGTGGAAAAAATGAAGTTAGGTGATGTGAGCTATGGAATTATAGAGTTGGGTGAAGTGAGCTTTGGAATGTCGAATTTAGTTGAGTAAATTAGGTAAGGTGATCACTTTTAATATGAAAATGAAGTTAGGTGGTGTGAGCTATGGAATTGTAGAGTTAGGTGAAGTGAGCTTTTGAATGTGAAATTTAGTTGGGTAAATTAGGTAAGGCGATCATTTTCATGTTAAAAATGAAGTTAGGTGATGTGAGCTACGGAATTTTAGAGTTGGGTGATGTGAGCTTTGGAATAACGAACTTGAGTTGGGTAAAAAGAGTGAGTTAAGTGAGGCGTGCTTTGGATTAGAGAGTTGGGTGATGTGAGTTTAGTTAAACTTACGGTTGTTTCCGGGCTGATGTCCCAAAAACATCGGACGAGGCATTGGCGGTCTGGGAGGTTGCGGAGTCATTGGCGGTCTTGCAACGGGTTGCGGAACCGCAGGTTGCATCGGCGGTCCTCCAGGAGGACCGTAACGTATATGCGGTTGCGGTTGTGGTTGCGCAACCATCATAGGCCCTTGCGGTACTCCAGCCGGTCTCTGCACCGCAACTTGCGGTTGAACCATAGGTTGTTGTTGAGGTTGCATAAACTGCGGTCTTTGCGATTGCGGGTTAAACATTTGCGGTTGCGGTACCTGCGGTTGAGCTTGCGGTACTTGCGGAACCGGTTGCGGAGGTTGTTGCGGTTGCATTTGTTGTTGCGGCTGCGGTATGACCGGCGGTTGTTGCGGTTGCGGCATTTGCAACCGTTGCGGGGATTGCGGTTGCGGTTGACCCGCAACCACTGATTGCGGACTCATTGCACGATTACTCAGCATATTTTGCAATGCCACTTTGGTCTTTTGTTGCGAACCATTTTGACCCGGAACTTGATTGGGTACCTGCGGTTGCGGTACTCCAGGTTGTTGCGGTAATTGCGGTCGAACCATTTGTTGTTGGTTAGGTGATAACTGTTGTTGTTCCCGCTGCATTTGCAGTCGCTGTAGATGTTGAAGTTGTTGTGGTGTTCGTGGGACTTGAGCGAGTGCGGGATGAGTTTCTCCGCTCCATTGGGGCCGATTTCCCGGCGATAGTTGCGGGTTTGGTTGTTGCGGTGATGAATGCGGGGGTCGCACTTGGTAATTCTGTTGCGGGACTGGAGGTTGTGGCTGTTGTTGATACTGTTGTTGCTGTTGTTGTTGACGTATAGCTTGTTGTTGTCTGAGACGTTGAATAAAGGCCGCTTTTTGGGGTTGATCCATATGCTGAAGTTGTTCACGTTGCTGATCCGTCAAAACAATTGTAGTTTGCTGCATCATTTGGTTGGTCACCAAGAGGTTGCGTTGAGCTAAATACTCTTGTTTTTCATGTGGAGTCATGGATGTGAACTTGGCTCGATCCTCTGTAAAGAAAAATAAATGTAAACAAATAGATGGCAGTAATTGAAATGTAAACAAACAGCTGATATCGATAATAGAAATGTAAACAAACAGCTGATATCGATAATAGAAATGTCAACAAACAGCTGATATTAGTCAATAAAATGCAAACAAACAGCTGATATCGATCATTGAAATGTAAACGAACAGCTGACTTTAATAATTGAAATTAAAACAAACAGCTGATTTTAATAATTATAATGTAAACAAACAGCTGACATTAATAATTGAAATGTAAGCAAACAGCTGAATCTTACCTATAGACAAGGAAGCTATATGTTGATGAATCAACTGTTGTTGCCTCAACATGATTGGATTGGATGGTCTTGGAGGTTGTTGTTGCTGTTGGGGTTGTTGTTGTTGCCAAGTTTGTTGTTGCTGTTGTTGTTGAGGGTATTGACCTTGGTACTGTTGTTGTTGTTGACCTTGCCACTGATATTGCTGCTGTTGTTGTTGTTGAGGATACTGTTGTGGATTTTGTTGTTGTTGATATTGCATCATTTGTTGCGTTTGTTGTTGCGGATATTGACCCGGCTGCTGTTGTTGTTGTTGCTGCATTGGCATTGGTCCCGCCTGGGACATTTGAGGTTGTTGTCCCATTTGATGGGACATTTGTCCCGGTTGTCCCATCTGTTGTTGCATTTGATTTGCTTGGGACATTTGAGGAGGCATTTGATTAGCTTGGGACATTTGGGGAGGCATTTGTCCCGGTTGGGAATTGGCGGGCATTTGATTAGCTTGGGACATGTTGGGCATTTGTCCCGGGGCCTGGGACATTGCTGGAGTGGGCATTTGTCCCGCTTGGGACATTGCTAGAGTTGACATTTGTCCCGCTTGGGACATTGGGACATTTTGTCCCGCTTGGGACATTTGAGGATTGGCGGGCATATGTCCCGCTTGGGACAATTGAGGATTCATCTGATGTCCAGCCTGGGACATTTGAGGATTTTGTCCCGGAGGCACTTGGGAAACTTGGGACATTGGAGGTCTTTGTCCCATGGACATTGGTGGTCTTTGTCCCGCTTGAGTCATATGAGGTCTTGGTCCCATCTGCATTGGATTAGGTTGGGACATTCTCGGGACATTATTTTGTCCCGCTTGAGACATGATAGGCTGGGACATTCTCGGCACATTATTTTGTCCCGCGGGTAATTGTCCATGAGACATCGGCTGAGACACATTAGGCGGGGACATTCTTGGGACATTATTTTGTCCCGCTAATTGTCCCGTCGATACCTGCGGGTTAGCAGTCGTAACGGGTGGTACGGGAACTTGAGGTACTGAAGGTTCAGTCACTTGGGACACTTGGGACAATTCCGTTTCTGGCCTTTTCTTCTTGACCTTTTTGGCCTGCGGTTTTTCCCAAATCTCTCCAGGCCGCAACAATAACCGCGGGTGAAATGTCTCAGCGGGTACCAAACACTTTGCCCGCACACATTCCAAAATAAAGTCCGGAGTGACCTTGATGACCTTTTCGGCCTTTTCATATTTAAGTCCACTTTTGGTCCCGCAAATCAAATGCGTCGTTTTGACCCGCAACTCGCGGGACAATGTCCCGCCATACGCGGACACTATTGTCCAAATGTTGGACATGTCCTTGTAACTAAGGCCACTAAGGCTGAAATGAAGGCCTTTGAAAAAGGCCTTTGAGGAAGGCACTGCATCAAAAACGGATAAAGGCAACGGTTTGCCACATTTGATGGATTTTTGGACCCAGGCGTCACCGCGTATGACGGGAATTTCATAGATTTCGGAAGCTTCTTGGAGGACATCTTCTTCAGCTGCTTGACCGGCCAAGCAGTGAGTCACGTCGTCTGAGAGGTAAGCCTTTGCTGTTGCTCCACCAGCCTTTAACAATTCTTCAGACTGGAAAAATTAAAAGAAGATTTTGGTAGATTTTTGTTCTATTTTTTCATTTTTATTTAGGTTACATGTCAATCAAAATTGATTAGATTTTGACCTGATTCCATTTTTTTCCAAACACTTGTTAAACATTATTGTGTTTTACATTTATGTTTAATTAAAGTTAACCTCAAAAGGTTCAGTTTTGTATTGGAAAGCATTAGGTCATGAAGTTATTTTTGCTACTGACACTTTTCGGAGAACTCTATGCTGGATGCAACTCCAAATTGGGAGCAAAATGCATCACTGAAGAAGAAATGAGACAGAATGAGGCTTGGTTACTTCCCCATGTCAAACCCTTGGGATTTTTCCAGACTGGAGATCCTTGTTTTTACTACATCAGAGGAAACGTAATTTTCCACCAATCTTCAATTTTGCCCAATTTTCAATTTTGCCCAATTTTCAATTTTGTCTAATTTTCAATTTTCTCTAACTTTCAATTCTGTCTAATTTGTTAATTTAGACAATATTGTCTCTCGCGGTAGATTGAAAATTTCAATCTGGTTCACTACAACCTTTTATTTATAGTATTGCTATGTTGGGGATTTAACTGTCCATCAATGTGATAAAAATGAATGTAATATTGGTGAAACAACCACAAAAATATCGACTCAAGCACCAAAATCGACAACTCCAAAGACAACGAATCCGGATCAAGGTGATTGCCCAAATCAAGCTAATTATTGCAAACTTGGAAATGACAATACAATGTGCAAGTATTGCGGAATTGGTCCAACTTGTAACAATCAAGTTATCAACAATGAAATGACTGAAGCTATGAAACAAGAAATTTTGAACAAACACAATGAGTTAAGAGCCAAAGTTGCTAACGGACAAGAAGACGGTCAACCTTCTGCGACAAATATGAACAAACTGATTTGGGACGATGAATTGGCAAGCAATGCACAACTTTGGGCTGATCAATGTCCGGACGGCCACGATTCCAACCGCCGGACTATCAAATATTCCGGTTACGTTGGCCAAAACATGGCTGATTCTTGGAATAGTAGAAATAATATGTACTGGGGCTTGGGTTCAAAAGTTCAAGATTGGTACGATGAAGTCAAGGATTGGCCAGCTGCTAACATTGGAGCTTTTAGCCAAGCAGGAGCCACTGGAATCACCGGTCATTACACCCAAATTGTTTGGGCAGAAACCCAATATGTTGGATGTGGAGTCATCTACTACAAGGATCAATCTAATTGGGCAAAGAATTATCCTTATAGAAAGGTACAATTTTAGCTATACTTTGATATGACATTGAAATAATTTGGGATTTTCTTTTAGACTTTGATCTGCAATTACTATCCTGCTGGCAATTTCCAAAACCAACCTGTCTATGAAGCTGGACCTACAGCTTCTGCTTGCAAAAACTCAGAAAATGGATTGTGTATCTAAATTCTTGAACATTTTGATGTATTTAGGATAAGTATGAAATAAAGACAACAATTTGTACAAATAATGCAACTTGAAAAGGTTCTACTCATATTTCAAAGCAATGAAAGGAGAATTGTTGATCGTGTTTTCCTTAGTTATTACATGCAATGCATGCCCAAGTTCTCACGAACCTGAAGAAGTAATTGAAACTGAAAAAGAATCAAAACCTAAACCAGATTCAAGTTCAACTAACAGAGAAACATCTCCATTGGGAACAAAATCAGATTCGAGCTCAACCAACAAAGAAACGTCTCCATTGGAAACAAAACCAGATAGCCCATGCCCAAATCAAACTTTGTATTGCAAACTTGGAAATGACAATACAATGTGTAAGTATTGCGGTATTGGTCTAAATTGTAACAATCAAGTATTCAACAATGAAATGACTGAAGCTATGAAACAAGAGATTTTAGACAAACACAATGAGTTAAGAGCCAAAGTTGCTAACGGACAAGAAGGTAATCAACCTTCGGCGACAAATATGAACAAACTGATTTGGGACGATGAATTAGCAAGCAATGCACAACTTTGGGCTGACCAATGTATTTTTGAACACGATCCCAACCGACGGACCATCAAGTTTGATGGTCCAATTGGCCAAAACTTAGCTACTGCTTGGCAATCTTGGAACGAAACAAAATGGAAATTGAGCAAAAAGATTCAAGATTGGTACGATGAAGTCAAGGATTGGCCAGCTGCTAACGTTGGAGCTTTTAGCCAAGCAGGAGCCACTGGAATGGTTGGACATTACACCCAACTTGTGTGGGCAGAAACTAAACATGTTGGATGTGGAGTGATCTACTACAATGATCTATCTGATCGAGCTAAGAGATATCCTTTCAGAAAGGTACAATTTTAGCTCTACTTTGATATGACATTGAAGTAATTTGGGAACTTCTTTCAGACTTTGGTCTGCAATTATCAACCTTCTGGCAATGTGATACGCAGACCTGTTTATCTTAAGGGTCCAACAGCTTCTGTTTGTAAAAGTTCCGAAAATGGGCTTTGTCTCTAATCATTTACTCAACAATCTGATTATATTGCAATTTACAATGTGGAAGTAAATCTGAACAGTTCCGGATTTCAAACTGAGTTTTTGCTTCTTTACAACAAAAACAATACTTCTGCAAAACCTATTTTCCGGATTTCATATCGCAAAATTGGACACTTTGCAAAGGTTTAAAAGAAGTCTTTTTCAATTTCAAGCAAGTAAAATCACAGATTTAGCAAAAATTCTAAATTGAATGTAATTCGCTTCGCTCGCAATTTTGGATTTTGATTTCAGAGGATCTTTTTAAAAGGTCTAAGCATAAAGTATGTAAAGCGTAAAAAACCGAAAAATTGAGGCTTACCTGGTCTTGAAGGCTGCCCACAGCGTGATATTTGACAGCAGCGAAGAACTCGTTGGAGGGCACACCCAACTTTTCTTCGGCGGCCATCTTGAAATGGCAAATTTTCTTCCTCAAGAAATCATCTAAGAGTCCTAAGACAAAAATCGGAACTAGATTCAATGTTTTCAGATTATTTTTTGTTTGTTTTATTTTGCTTCTTGGCGGCTGACTCAGGTTGTTGGGCCAAAAAATGCGTCAAATTCTAAGTCGATTCTATCGAAATCTCGAAAAAGCAAAAAAGTTTCCAAAAAATTTGCAAAAATTGAAACCTTAATAAAGTTTTATTTTACTCAAATAATCTTGATAAAAAATTTGGAATATTTTTGCAGAATTTAGTGAAATTTTTGTTTTTTACAAAAGTTTTATTTGCCTTAAAAAATGTAGTTTTATGGTTATCTCAGCTTGCTCCACTGAGTAATTTGACGCCCCAGCGCGTGAAGGAGGGAAGCGAGCAGTAAAAACAACATAAAATTCAGGTTTCATGAATTTTCAAAATAATAAAAAAAAAAATATTTTGTAAAACATTGATTCCATCAAAATCAAAATGGAATTTTTCTAACGAAAAAAATTTTTTTTTTTCAATCTTGACTTTTTTTGAAAATTCATGAATATTTGATTTTACTATTCAAGCCGACAATAATAAAAACAAAATTTCACGAGATTTTGAGAATTTTTTTTCAAGAATCAAAAAATTCGTGAAACTTTGCTGACATTCAAACTACACAGAGCAGAACTCCCTTCGTTTTGAAGAGATTTTTCAAGAATTTGGAGAAAACGAAAAATTCGTGAAACTTTGTTGACATTTAACTACACAAAGCAGAACTCCTTTCTTTTTGACGAGAAAAATGGCGGGGCGTGGACGAGGGCGTGGCAGCCAATTTTCCGCTATTCAAGACAGTTTAGGCATCGGTCGTGAACGTGTCGAAAATCAATCCTTGAACGATCCGCCACCCATTTACCCACCTTTGAGTAACCGACCTCATTTACCTCTCAAAGGTCAAGAACATGAATATATGTTGGCTGTGATGAAAGATTTCGTCAATCAAATGCGTGATTCTCAATTTGCTTTGCAAAAACCCAGTGTCAAAACTATCGAAAATAAAGGAATTCAAATCGGACGACTCAATGATAAAGTGGAAAATATGACACAGAAACCATTGACTGGTATAGGTAATGTTCAACTCGTTTTCCGCAATTTCAGAATTTTTCATATTTTCAGTATTTTTTTCGGTTTTCGTGTACTTCGATTTTCCGCGTTTTTCGCAGTTTCAGAATCTTCCTATTTGATGTGATTTTTCCGGTTTTCGTGTTCTTCTATTTTTCCGCGTGTTTCGTGCTTTCTGCAATTTTTCGTATTTTCCGTATTTTTTGCTTTATTCACATTCTTCTATTTTTTCCGCGTTTTTACAATTTCCGCATATGACGTATTTTTGCAGGTTTTGTGTTATTCGATTTTCGCGGTTTTCGCGGTTTCCGCAATTTTCAGAATTTTGCGGATTTTGAATAATTCCGCAATTTTGTCTTTTCTCGTAACTTTCGAACTTTTAATGTTTTCGCATTTTTTTACAATTTCTGACTTTTCACATTTACCGGATTTTTTTTCTGTAATTGTACAAATTCTGAATTTTACATCCCAAAAAAATCCGTAAAAAATCGTGAAACTTTGTTTATATTCAATCTACAAAGCGCAGAATTCCTTTCTTTTTGACGGAATTTCTTCAGATTTTCAAAATTGATCTTTCACAGATTGGAAACGATACCCAAAGGAATTGGCACCGAGGTCAAGTAAAGCTCAAAAAAGGTCAAAAATCCAACCAAAATTAAAGGCAAGCAAAAAGTCCATCAAAACTGAAGATTTACTCAAGAAATTAGAAGAAGCAGAAAAGTCAGATAAAGTCAATGAGAAAGATGACGATGACAAATCCGAAGAAGAAGACAATGAAGAGAAAGATGAAGAGAAAGAAGAAGACAACGAAGAAGAGGAAATGATCATTGATGAAGAAATGGATGACGGAACAGATTATGCTAATAATTATTTTGATAATGGCGAAGAATATCTAGATGCTGATGAGGATAATTTAGATGAAGGTGGAATATACTAAATCCGGATCTATAATTTTTATTCCAAAATTGGGCTCGAGTTATTCGAAAAGTACAAAAATCTCATTTTCTCAACCAATTTCAGAGTTAGACAGTTGAAATTAAAAATTGCTAAAGTAAACTTGAAGTAA
>LT728202.1:0-12153 GCA_900157175.1 Oithona nana
AAAACTCGTGAAAATGTTGAGGTTTTGTCAAAATTGAATTTTTGGACAAAAAATTGACTTTTCGAATAGTGTGCGTAAAGGGTGTCCCAACAAGTTTGGAATAAGCTAAAAACAATGTTCTGAACTGCAGAAAAGTTAACTTTGCTCAGACTGTACCAAACTGTTGGGACACCCTGTAAATATGCATTTTGATGATGATCATCATGATGCGTGACTATTGGTGATTTTGCAAAGTTTTCACTTTCTGTTTTTGTTTAGTTGTCAATTGTCTACTTCTTCTTTAATGATTGTTCATTCTCTTCTCTTTTAAAGCGTGCAATCCACCGGCCATAGATGAATTTCCGCCAGATTTTTTCACACAAGAGCAACGGACTCAAGGAGGCATCATAGTCCATATACTCATAGCCACGTACCTGATATTTGCCTTGGGAGCCATTTGTGACGACTTCTTCGTACCCGTATTAGAAAAGATCTGTGACACCTTACACATGTCCAATGATGTGGCGGGCGCCACTTTCATGGCGGCAGGCACTTCAGCCCCAGAATTGTTCACCAATATCATGGGCACCTTCGTGACCAAGAGCGACTTGGGCATCGGCACCATCGTGGGCAGCGCTGTCTTCAATATTTTTGGTGTCATTTCTGTCTGCGGACTCTTTAGTGGGCAACGCATTCCTTTAGATTGGTATTCGGTGTCCAGGGATTGCTTCGTTTACGGGTTGACCGTCATCGTTCTTTTTGTCGTTTTGGTGGATGAAAAGGTGCAGTGGTGGGAAGCAATGATCATGGTCATTTGTTACAGTGGCTACATCATCTTGATGGCCCTCAATGTCAGGATAGAAAAATGGTCACATCAGACGCTGAAAAGCATCAAAAAGAGAGTCTATCCCAGCTCTTCATCTAACATGGGAGATCAATCAACACCCAGTGTTATTCCAATGACTACTACTCCAGCCCCCAACGAGTCCACACCTTTACATTCAGCAACCAAATCCACTCAAATCACCGTTGAATCCCCACCATTGACAAGTTCGGGTACACAAACCATTTCGCATGAAGACTCCGTTGACGGATCATCACATCCGCATCATCGCAATGGAGTCCATCCCGATGGGTACCTTGATAATCATGAAGATGATGAAGAGGAGAGCGAGGATCCAGGGTACCCTTGGCAGCCTCCCAAAGGTGTCTTGGCCAAGATATGGTGGCTGTGTTTTTTCCCTACCAACCTTTTATTCTTTCTGACCATTCCGGATGTGAGGCGACCTTCATGTGTCAATTGGTTTCCAGTCACCTTTGCTATGTGCATGGCCTGGATCGGTGCCATATCCTATGAGGTCACTTGGCTCATTACAGTCATCGGATACACCATACGAGTTCCAGATACTGTCATGGGATTGTCATTTTTAGCCGTTGGTACCTCAATCCCAGAAGTCTTCTCCTCATTAATTGTGTCAAAACAGGTAAACTAAAAAAAAAATTTCACACTGTTCGAAATCTTCATTTTTTCCAAAAATTCAACTTTGAAAATTGTTGATTTTTGGGGGTGAAAAACTCGTGAAAATGTTGTGGTTTGGGACTTTTTAGCTGTTGACAACTTTGATTTCACGAGAAAAATTGTCAAAAAAAATTTGGGTGAAAAACTCGTGAAAATGTTGGGGTTTTGTCAAAATTTAATTTTTGGAAAAAAAATTGACTTTTCGAATAGTGAGTAAAACAAGAAATTGTAGAGAATCATTTTTTTATCACGTAGTCATCACTGTATTTTTTCCAGCTCATTCGAAATATGCAGATGTATTAAATAAGTACGCAAAAATACGAACTAAAACAAATAATGCGCAAGATGTAAGAAATAGAAAAAAAGGAGAAAAATCAATGACAACTAAAGCAAAGAAAAAAATTGGGGATAATAATTTTTTTGAATTTTTTCAAACCGAAAAAAGTTGAGATTTTAGTGCCAAATAAAAAAGAAAGAAAGAAATCATGCTTACTTGTGTTTTTAACAAAAACTTTTGCACTATGGAAAAAAAAATTGTAAATTTCCCTCTCTGAGGGGGAAAAATTATGTGCGGTTTTTCGTAAAAAAATTTTTGCGCTTTTTTTTTACCAAATGTCCAAACAAAATTGAGAATTCAATAAACCAGGGGAAAAATTAAAAGTAACCACCAAAAAAATACGGGAAAATGCTTTGGGAAAAAAAATTACATGAATTTTAACCAAAAGATGTTTGGACATTCGGTAATCATTTTTTTTTTTTCAAACCGAAGAAATGAGTATTTTGTAATTTTCGCACAGGTTTTTGTTTTCTTTTTGTTTTAATACTGACAATCACCGTCACTTGTTCACTTTTTTTTTAATTGTAATGCGAGAAAATATGGCGAAAATTCGAGTTGGAGGAGAAAACTGATGAAAATCGTGTTTTGTTTTTTGTTTGCTTCGTTTTTCCAAACACAAATCCATAAGCACAGCCGTTCTCTTCTGTATAATTGTTGGAGGAGGATCGAGGAAGGTTTTTCTTCGTTCTTTTTTTTTTCTTCAAGAAAAGCTTGAAAAAAGATGGAATTCGGTTGGTTTTTCATCGGTAAATATCGTGGATTTTTTTTGTGGATTTCATCGGGATGTTCTTCTGCTTTTAAAGTTGTACACACTAGTCGAGGAGCCGAGCCTTGACCAAATCAGCCAGGCACTTCAAGCCACAGTTTTCTGCAATTGAAAAAAAAAATCAGACACATTTATCAAGTTTTCACTTTAGTGAAAAATGAAATAAATTGGTGTGACAGTCAACTGCAAAAAGAGGGGAAAATTGAAACGAGTTTGTATTGAATAAATTGAATCTTCATCCAATAGGTTAAAAATGGGTTGAAAAATTCGTGAAAGTTTGTTTACATAGTTTGACTTCCTTCATTTTTACACTGTTCGAAAACTTCATTTTTTGTCCAAAAATTTAACTTTGATTTCCCGAGAAAATTGTCGACTTTTTTGGGTAAAAAACTCGTGAAAATGTTGTGGTTTTGGACTTTTCAGCTTTTGACAACTTTAATTTCACGAAAAAATTGTCAAAAATTTTTTAGTGAAAAACTCGTGAAAATGTTGGAGTTTTGTCAATATTAAATTTTTGGACAAAAATATGACTTTTCGAATAGTGTGATTTTGATGATTTTTTTGCACAATAACTAAATTGAATTTTTAGCTTATGTAACGCCATCTAGCGACAATATTTAACTTGAATTAATCTAAACGAGACTTAAAATGCTTTAAGTGCATGACCGTGAGATGAAATACTATTTGCGTGTTTTTTTGAATTTTAGCAAGAGAATGACACTTCTACGGTGACACTGCGGCTCTTTTAATCAATGTGTCTTTTTAGTTACTGCGGCTCTTTTAGTCAATGTGGCTCTTTCAGTTACTGTGACACTTTTCGTCATTGTGATAGATTTGGTCACCGTGACACATTTGGTCATAGTGACACTTTTGGTTGCCGTGACACTTTTAGTCACAGTAACACTTTTGGTCACAGTGAAACTTTTGGTCACGATGACAATGGCTGTTGCGGTGACTTTAAAGGTCAATGTGAACTAAAAAGTCACAGTGACAAAGGCTGTCACTAGAACAAAGGTCGCAAGATCCCCAAGAACAATTTTCAAACTCTTAGGACCGTGCGAGGTTACTCTCACGGTCAAAAAAGGACAAATCAAAATATTTGTTTGCTTCATTGCTATTGACGCATCATTGCAAAACGAAAAGCGAAAGGGAAATCCGGAACGGAATGCGTACAAAATATTTTCTGCGAGCGATTGCGAATGTCTTACCTGAATGAATCCTGGCTCTAGAATTTGTCTTGCAGGAGGAAGAGGTTGTTTGTGGCTGCCACGGCGATTATATTCTCCGTGGGATGCCATGCTGTGTGGAGGATTTTCTTATTAAAGTCCAGGCAGTCGACAAAGATCTCATCTTTTTTGCGCTTGCCACCAGTGCTCACCTAAAAAATTATCAAAAATTAGTCTTATTTTTCACGAAAAAAAAAAATTAGAGAAAAATTCGTTAATTTTCGAAATCTTCATTTTTTGTCCAAAAATTCAAATTTGATTTCCCCAGAAAAATTGTCGAATTGTTTTGGGTGAGAACTCGTGAAAAAGCTGCGGTTTGGGACTTTTTTAGCTGTTGACAACTTTGATTTCACGAGAAAAAGTGTCAAAAATAAGTTGGGTAAAAAACTCGTGAAAATGTTGGGGATTTGCACGTTTTAGTTGTTGACAACTTTGATTTCCCAAGAAAATTGTAAAGTTTTGTCAAAATTGATTATTTGGACAAAAATTTGACTTTTTGGATAGTGTGGTATAGGACCTCCTGAGGTTTGTTTTGCCGGCAAAAAAACTTGGAAGTTTTTTCTTAAAAATGGGCGTTTGACACGGACACAATGGACTAAATTAGACACGGAAATCACTCGTTTCCCTTCATTTTCTACGAATAACTGATTAAATAAGGAAGAGGAACAAAAAGAATTTGCACAATTTTTGTCGCGCGCATTTTTCGTGTCAAATGACATGGTCATCACAACAAAAGGCATTTGACTTTAGGCATTAAACGGAATTTACTATAAAACCGCAAATTGGCCTTTTATGAGACGACGAAGAATAATCAGCTGTGCTCTGAAAAATAGATTTTTATCACAGAAGTTCAGACTACTAAAATGGCCCTAAGCTTGGCCACTTTGACAAAGGTTTTTTTATAACCTGAGCGTAGCTACATAAAGTCATGTGCTTCGACGCTATGCAAAACTTTGCATGTATTGCAATATCTTTGATCAGCATTGAAAATAATAGGATTTGATAGGTGTACAATCAAGGTGATGCTTTTGCTAATGTGACATGACATTGCAATACCAAATCATATCTACGCTAGAGGCCCAAGAATTGAACCACTGTGTAAAATCCAACGATTTTTAAATGTTGCGAAAAAATAGTTTTTTGGGCCGATTGGAATCTCATATCAAATCTTTCAGACTAATCAAATTGACTTCAAATACCTGTTTTGGAAATCTTTTTAAAATGCTTCGAGCCCTGCAACAGGATGTTGCCTATTTTTGGGCCTTGCGTCTTTTCTCACCACTCGGTTCCAGACACGCTGAAGCTTCGGCATTCTTTAAAAAATATCTATATAAGTGCATCCATGAATTCTCTCCTCTAGCTCACGAAAAAATTGAGGATAAGTGTGAAGAAAAGTTTTTGGCATGAAGGCATCATGTCAAGAACTTTTCAAAAGTTTTGAGTCGGAATTATCTTTTGCATAAAACACGACATGCTCATTTCTAATGGATAGTTCAGTAGGGTGAGTCAATTTACATAAATTGACTCACCCTAATATAAAGAATGGGTTTTTTTTCTGGTTCCTGAACCACACTGTTCGAAATCTTCATTTTTTGTCCAAAAATTCAACTTTGATTTCCCGAGAAAATTGTCGATTTTTTTGGGAGAAAAACTCGTGAAAATACTGTGATTTTGTACTTTTTAGCTGTTGAAAACTTTGATTTCACGAGAAAAATTGTCAAAAAAAAAAAAATTGGATGAAAAACTCGTGAAAATGTTGGGGTTGTGTCGAAACTGAATTTTTGGACAAAAATTTGACTTTTTGAATAGTGTGATATTGAAATGAGACATTTTCGGCGATTTTCAAACACTTGAAATACAGGCGGAGAGACTTTTAGTCCGGATGACTTGATTGACATGGTCGCAGATGCCGGATTTTTAGGATACGATCCCATCTTGACCTTTTCAAGCAACGACAATAGTCGAGGTTCAGTGGCTTCATCTTTACCAAGTGAATGTGACTTTGCATTGTCAAGTCAAGATCCTTACAACATCATAACTTATGGATTCAAAATTGATCCAATGCCAAATGATTTTCGAACAGTTGCATCCTCAAAACTGATTGAAATGGTTTCTACCAATGATGACGTCACTAATGACATCATTGCTGATGAAGTTCTTAAAGCTCTACTAGAAGATCCGGAATACGCTCAAGGTGAGTACTGGTTGGTTGCAGTTGATGACTCCTCCGTGACCAATGCTGGATTTCAAGAAGCTGCCAAAATGTACGAAGGATGGAATGTAACAAATTTTCACGCCAAAAATTTGGCTGGCAAAAGTCTTTTTGTTGCCGGATCCAATGACATCCTGGATCAAATACAAAGATGTCAAGGAGGACCACCTGTGGATTCTGAAATATTTCACATTTTTATTGAATCTGCAATTCAAGATAATTCTAATAATGGTACGGAAATAATGCAAAAGATTGACGATGGTGATGAGCTGCTTGGATTTGATACAATGATCATCTTTGCAACTGATAGTCCAACGGCAGAAGTCAAGACTTTTCTGAATGAAATATGTTCATATCAATATTCCAATACCAATGACAATTGGAAAATTTCGTATTATGGTCTTCCAAAATAAAGAATTTGAATTATCCCGCTTTAATTTCGAGCGAAGCGAACTTTTATTTTATTTTAGACTTTGCTTTCTTGCACAATGCACATTATTGCCATCTTTTAGACTTTCTTTGTCTTCAGCTTCATTTTGTTCCACTGGTGTTTCAATTGTGTAAGCTTCAACAGTAGCTGTAAATAATAAGAAATCTAATAAGAAATCACAAATTGGGACTTTCAAAAAATTTTATTTACCACTAAGCATTGATTCCATTTCAACTTCCCTCTCTTCAACATCATTGAGATTGTTCTCAGCAGACTCTTGTCGAGGCTCTAGAATATTGTCATCGGTTGGATCATTGGCTGTCTCGATAACCTGGAGCGGAATGGGTCGGGGTTCATTGGGATCTTGATCAGTGATAAGGACTTCAAAAGGGTGAAACCATCTGTTGTAAGCCACATAGGATAGAAATTGGAGTAAAGCTGCACCAACAAATATTGGTATCATGTAGTAAGCCACAAATTGGATCTTGTTGTAAGCTTCAATCTCCTCGGGAAGAGGTTCAATTGTTCGAACCAAAAACTCATGTCTTTGGTTTACATTGTAAGCTAAGATCCACATGGGAAAAAGCATAAAGATGTTGACCAGCAAGTTTAAAAAGATGGCCAAGCCCATTTCAATTTCATTTTTCTTCTGTCTTTTCTTGTAGTCATCACGGGTTCCATGACCATGATCCCAGTCCTGGATAGGAGCTGGAATCCACACGTTCTCGATGCAATGTGACAGGACTTTGACATGGTGCATTTTGTAAAAATTGTCAGGGTTTCCAATACATTTTGCAGCAATCATAAAAATGACATGAATGGAAAATAAAATCCAAAAGTCAATTAAAATCACTCCTTCCTCCAAGACTGTGAAAATTGTAACATTGGGTGCTACAGGAGAGGAAGGATTTGTGTAGTCATGGTAGCTCAATTGGTCCCAAGTGAAATTCACATTGGAATAAGAGCCAACATCAGATGAGCCAAAGTACTCAGGTCTGGTCAATACATCATAGGGAAGAAGGAGACCTTGGAAGTGCCTAAGACAATTGAACAGTCCTAAGCTAGGGGTCATAAACAAAAGGCAGCCAACAACTCTGGAGATCATGGATATGGCAACATAAACTGCCAGAACTGCTTGTGACAAAATGGGGAACCTGTTCTTTGATGATTGTAGTCCACGGATGAAGGATCTCCATCCGGAGAACAAACTCCAGATGTTTGATAAGACAATCAAGGTGATAGGTGATATTCCAAAAAACTCTTCACCTTTCGTATCATCAAAGATGGATAAAGTGTCTGCGGTCCTTGTTGACGAGACAGAAAAGAATAGAAGCAAAAGTCCCAGGAATGATTGAACTGTTGTTTCACATCCAAGTTCAGTCCGGATGAAACTTGAAGTGGCATCCTTGATTTTTCTGTACCGTTTGCTCCATAACTCCATTTCATCCTTCTGACAAAATTGTTGCTTCAACTCCACGTAACACTCACAAGTAATGAGAATAAATGGAAGGAATGGACACAGGAAAATTCTCAGAATTCTGAGAACAAAATTGTAGAGGGGGTCGTCATGTTGAAAATATTCAAAAATGAACAATTGTCCATCAAGGAATAGATTTAGGCAGGCAAGGCTATAGGGTATGATCAACCAAGCCACAAGAGACCAATAGGCCTGCAATGAATCATTTGTGTTTATAAGCAATGAACCATTGAAAACTTTTGCTTTATAATCTAAAGCGGCACAAGGAAGGCCGAAGGCCGACTATGCGAAGCATCTATGAATATTTTTTGTCATGTTGGCTATTTTTTGTGTACTTTTGGCAAACCTGTTCCAACTGAAACTTGCTCAAATGGTATATGATACTTTCCCACATCGGAAAAGGATGTCATCAAGGAAGTTTTTTCCTGCTCAGGCAACAGTGTTTCCAAGGGAGTTCTTTAACCCACCCACCCCCCTGAGGGTCAGCCTTTACATCCCTCTCCCTGGAGGAAGAAAATATTGCTGGCTCTGTTTTATTATCCGGATACCTTGGTAAATCCAGACACCTGCTTAGGTTTAGTATTTACTGCTGTGGAATAAGATTTAAACACCTACCCAAACAAAAACAATTGCAGCTCCCTGTATGATGCGTTTTAGGGTCACAATAAGTATGACATCTCGTGCAATATCAATTGAGTGCATCACCAGCTTCCTTGTTGTGTTACCAATGAATTTGGTTTTGTCCCATAGTGGAATTGAAGTACTATTAAAAACAAGAGAAGAATAATTATTATTAAAAATCATTCCGAGTATGTTAGGGAGTGTTCCGGCATCATTTTTTCAAGTTTTGAGCACACTTATGTTTTATTTTAAAGTATTGATCCAAGCCGAGCATTACCCAATGTGAAAAGATCAGGCTCCAAAATCATTGAGTATTGAAGTTGAATAGTTGAGTACTTGAACATACCTTTGGTCTTCATCATCACTACTGGATGACCAATTCAATGCATTGGTAACCTTGCTTTTCAAAAAGTGCCAACCATTGACAACTTTGGTTTTGCAAACTGCAAAACAGCATTCCCCTTTGTCCTTCAACCTTTCCAAAATTTTGCTGAAGAATGTTTTGGGCATCACAACGTCCATAAAGTAGTCCATTGCTGATGGATTCAAACGAGCCTAAAATTGAAAATTGTATGCCTTAGTTGTTTTTGGACTTTCACTGATATCTTTCTTACTTTTAAGTCATTGAATACATTCGACTGATTTCCATTAAATTCAGCCATTTTTCGCTCAAAAAGAACCCGGCAGGCTTGTTGTCGTTGCTCACTCAATTGTCCAGTGACAACCAAAGCTTCCAGTTTTTCATTATCAGCGTTGTCCAAATCCACATGCTCAACTATCTTTTTCACTTTTGAAAGATGAAGGGCACACTTTGAGATGAGAAGATAGGTCACCAGAAGGGATCCAAGAACAATGGCAAGTGTCCATTTGGAGAATTCACAATCTTGCTCATCCTCCTTATACTTGCACTCAACTTCACCATTGCATTTTGTTGCCTTTGTAGTCACATTGATGTTGTTGCCCACCCACTTGTTGCTGCATTCAAAGTTGGCTGATGCAGGGAATTGTTTGACTGATTCACATCTTTCAAAGTCTTCATCTTCTGCATCAGGACAATTAACCACATCATCACAGAATTCTTTTTCATTTATATAAACTGTGAATTCTTCATTGTCAATTTTGAATGTTTTGTTGCACGGTATGGAATAATATTTGCCCAGTGTAATCCAATATACACTCGAACTGGAAATCAATGAACAAAAATGTTTAGAATGGTTAGAAAGGTATGACCCATTATTCATTATCTTTTACAAGTTTTTCATGTAACATTTTTTGATTAGACCAACACAATTTTTTACTAAATAGTGCCGCTGCCGCTCCCACTCGCACTCATTTCAAAAAGAGTGCCACTCTTCCTTTCACTCCTAATTCTTGTCACTAAAAAAGCTTTCAAAAGCAATTTCATGTGTATTCTGATAAGTGATTTTCTGAGATCTGAAGAGTGCCCACTAATCTACAGCACTCGCAGATTTTTCCGATTGCCGCTTGCACTCCCACTCTGAATTTTTTCCGATTGGCACTCGCGCTCGCACTCTCACTTTTAGGAGTGGCACTCGTGAGTGGCACTAAAAGAAAATGTACACTCCATGGGGATGACCAAGCAGCATTGGCCAAGTAGTGATCTCTCAAGGGTCCTAATACACGTCCAATAAAAGTTTTTGTAGGGAAACGTTTGCATAGAAGGGAGCGCTTTCGTCAGCATCAAGCGTAGCACTCAATTCTATAAATGAATTACCTACCCAAGAGACTAATTTGAAATCGCCCTAATCAAATGTTGTGATCACGAAAAAGATAATGAAATAAAATCTAAGAATTTTGAAAAAAAAACCCGCCTAAATAACGCAAAAATCGTAAAAGATACGAAGGGGTCCAAAGTTGGAAGGCTACGCATTTACCAACTTTGGAAATTCGAGTGGAACAGAAGGGGAATATGTAGCGTCAATTGGCATCGGTGCTTTCAATGAAGTACGAGGTCATGACCTCACAAAAACCCTTTTGAATTAGTCTAAACCTTTCGAAAAACGGCCTCAAACGACCTCGGAGGCCATTGAGGTCAATTGTTTTGAGGTTGCTGAGAAAGTTTATATTTCAGTTGGACCACTGAAAACTCCTCCCTTCTATGACTTTTAAAGCCCTAAAGTTGAATGGCCTCCAACAGCCTCAGAGGTCATGGAGGTCAAGGCCATATAGCCTCTAATCTCTGAACCAATGAAGTAATGCTGCATGGCAAGTTTGAATATCCTAGGTCAAACGGTGTCTACACTTGTGGCTGGGCCGATTTTTGCCCTCGCCCCTCTTACAGCTGTGAGAGGAAAAAAGATAAAAAGAGGCCTATGCAGGAGAGGGTAGTGTTGTGAACTTGGTTGTGATTGCTTGACGAAGTTCATCCAAATTCTGAGGCCGGGGGTGTTGATAAATTCTACCTGAAAGAAAATGTGGGTTTTTTTTAAAAAAGGGGAAAAAAGTGTGAATATAATCAATATTTTACCTTTCATGAAGCCATAGAGAAACTGGTCACATGGAGCCAAATCTGGACTATGAGCGCTCCAATTTTGTGCAAAGTCTTCAATTGGTGGTCTTGAATTTCTGGATCTATCACAGGACCTGCAGATCACTCGGTTACGATCCCAAAGTTGGTGCATGGCTGTCACCGTTTCTAAGCTTCGGTGAATTGAGGCACCATCACACTGGAACCAAAGCTCATCAGCATTGGGCAAACCAAGCATGAATGGAATTACCACTCCTAAGATTCTGTAATAGGGAAATTATTTTTTTTTGTCACAAAAAGTGTGACTATAGTCAAAACTTACTCTTCAATGTTTCTTGCAGAATCCATTGTCCCCTCATAGAATATTAAAGGCATTTTTGTTCCATCAAAAATAAATCCGGTCCAAATATGCCATCCTCGCTGGTCATTTGGCACCTGAACAAAATGGTCTTCTGGTCGCCCTCCACTTGGGGCATATCGTGGGAAATTCTTGTTTGCCACATGACCTGAAATTTTTTTTAAAGTTAAAATGTGTGACTATAGTCAACAAAGAATGCTTACCATTTAGAGGGATAAAGCATTCATCGGTGGTAACTATAAGCCTATAGAAATTTGGATTATTGAGTTTCAAATGACCTCGGAAATTGGATCTGAGGTTGTGGGAGAGGCTGTTGAGGACATGAGTAGAGGCTACATGCAAAACTATAGCAGCATATAATAGGGAAAAAATTGCATAATTTTTGCTGGTGCGCAGTCGGTGCGCCGCACCGGAAAGTCAACCCGGTGCGCAACTGGTGCGCCGCACCGGAAAGTCAACCCGGAGCGCAACCGGTGCGCCGCACCGGATTTTGCCGGTGCGCTAATGCTCTGGTTTTAAAACACTTTGGTCACTTTTGTCACCGAAAAATCAAAGTCAACAAGAAAATAATTCTGCTTGAGCACTTTGGTCACTTTTGTCACTGAAAAATCAAAGTCAACAAGAAAATATTTCTGCTTAAACACTTTGGTCACTTTTGTCACTGGAAAATAAAAGTCAACAAGAAAATATTTCTGTTTTAAAACACTTTGGTCACTTTTGTCACTGAAAAATCAAAGTCA
>LT728203.1:0-12012 GCA_900157175.1 Oithona nana
AATGGATGTCTAGTAAGGGTTTCTTAGAGCAGAGGCAAATCCTGTAAAAGTTGCAGCTGTGGGGGAGAACAAGCCCATAAGGAAGGCCTAGTAAGGGTTTCTAAGAGTAGAGGCAAATCTTGTAAAAAGTTGCAGCTGTGGGGGAGAAAAAGCGCATAAGGCAGGCCTGGTAAGGGTTTCTAAGAGTAGAGGCAAATCTTGTAAAAGTTACAGCTGTGGGGGAGAAAAAGCGCATAAGGCAGGCCTGGTAAGGGTTTCTAAGAGTAGAGGCAAATCTTGTAAAAGTTACAGCTGTGGGGGAGAAAAACCAAAAGTGCCTTTTCACAGACTCGTTACACAGACTCGGTTCTCGCTTCGCTCGAACCTCGTCTGTTCCACTCGAAATCAATAGAAGGTTTGAAGGAACGAACCATACTAAAAACGCACAGACAGCAAGCATGATCTGCAAAGTCATCTTTGTGAGACTGGTTGTGGTATGGTTGGGTTGTTGAGCAAACCACTTTCTGTTGGTAGCGACGGACAATTTTCATCAGCAAGATGTTCGTGCTTCTATAGTCTTTAGTCTAAGTATGTAGGAAAAGGTAATTTCCAACATGGAACATTTCATGTCTGAATATCTTCCTTTTGTTTCCTTTATAGAGCTTTTAGCATCTCCAGCATCTCTTCTGTGTCTTTGGCCACTTTGTATTACAAATACAGAATGTATTTGAAGTTCTGGAATACCAAGAAATCAATAATTCAGACTCCTCTGCATTTTCAAACTTTCCGCTGATGATCTCCTGGTAACGAAATGACCAGCCGAATTTTTTGAATGTCACGCATAAATCTTTGAAAAATGTCATCCTTTCTCCTCCTTTTTTCGTTCCAACTTCCAATGAGTTTTACGATTCCGAGAAGGACTGTTGATTTAGTTATAGTCGCCAAGCATATTCAAGAGGGCTAGCTCTACTTATAAAAAGGAGGCTCGAAGCGTCCTCTCATTCCTACTTGAGGAGTCGTTAAAGCCGATACAATCGATCCCAATACAATGAAACAATGAAACAATGAAGGGATATTGGATAATCGCAACATCTTTGGTGGCGATTTTGGATGCGGCAGAAGTCAACATTTTGTGGGTGACGGATACGAAAAAGCATTCGGGAAATGAGGCCATTTCCGCGTTTTTGGACTCACCGCCAACCGGAATTTCGGTCAAGTATGACAAGTTGGATTCTGACATTGGTGACATCCAAAGGGGAATCTTGGGATTATGTGGGACATTAGACGGAATGATTGATGCGGGAAATCCACCGGATCTTATTGTGGATTCGGTTGCAACCGGATTTTATCCGGATGTTATCCGAACTACAAGTTATACATTGGGTTTACCCACTTTATCTTTGAATTACCATAATTCGGATACCAAATGGAGCCAATTGAGTACGAAAATGGAGCAGTATTTAGTGCATATCCGACCACCGGGAGATGTAATAACCGGTATTGTCCGGCAAATAGTTTCTCGGCAAAACATCACTAATGCTGCAATTCTATTTGACGACACCTTCGGTAAGTTGTATCCGATACATTCTTTGTGTTCTTTTTGTATTTTTCTGTACGTTTCACTAAGTGATGGACTACAAATACCGGGATTTGCTCTTGAATGTACCAACAAGACACGTAATACATTCGTTGGAAGAGAATGATGCTGGACTACGTTCACAATTGCGCCGGATTGCAGATATTGACATCAACAATTTCTTTATTTTGGGATCCGTGCAAACTGTATCTAAAGTACTTAGTGTCGGACATAGTATTCAGCTATCCGGAGCTAAGTACGCTTGGTATGGTTTGACACAGGATACAGACACTGACGTAAGCTGTAATGGATGTAATGGTGACAAAATGATCATGCTACCCAAATCCGGAAATAACCGGGTTTCCACACTAAAAAGGTCCAAAGGAATTGAAGGTGGTCCGGATATCGATGTAGCTTTTTATTACGATTCAGTGCATATTGCTGTATCGGCTGTATCCACAATGAAAGATGCGGGAAATTGGCCAAGTATCGATTACAAAAAATGTAACGAATACACCGATACAGAACCTATCGAAAGGGATATTGGTTTGTTGTCAACGATGAAAACTTTAGCTGTAAGCCACATTTTTTTAAGAATACATTATTGTATCCCAAAATACATTGAGACATTTTAGGCTACAACGCAAGTGCATTTTGCACCCATCCACTTTGCTAGAATAGGACACATGAATTTGGATGTTGAACTACAAAAGTTAAAATTCAATTCTGGACGATTGAGTAGCAAAGAAACCATTGGTACGTGGAATACAGACGATTCAACCAATTTCAAATTGAATCCTGGCAAATCTTTGGGAAACATGGCTGCAAACACAGTCTATCGTATAGTTACAGTAATTGTAAGTATTTCAATTACAAGTCTGATTAGAGCATTTGTATTATACTTGTATTTGATTACAGCAACCTCCATTCATGATAAAGAATACAGACTCGGATGGAAACGTAGCTTACAGTGGATACTGTATGGATCTACTTGAAGCTTTGAGCGACTTGATGAATTTTCAATACGAGATTTACGAAGCTCCGGATGGACAATACGGACGAATGACACCCAACAAAACTTGGAATGGCATGATCAATGAACTTTATGAAAATGTAAGGAATACTTTTGAATACATATCAAAGATTTTAGTGTTTCATTTTTGATACCGCAGAGAGCCGACATTGGTTTGGGAGCTTTAGGAGTGATGGCGGAACGTGAAACTGTCATCGATTTTACTGTGCCTTACTACGATTTAGTAGGCATTACAATTATGATGAAGCGACAAAAAGTCGAAACCTCACTATTTAGGTTTTTGACTGTATTAGAGGACAGCGTTTGGGCCTGTATCTTGGCTGCTTACTTCTTCACCAGTTTCCTCATGTGGATTTTTGACAAATTCAGCCCCTATAGCTACCAAAACAATTTAGAAAAATTCAAAGAAGATGAAGAGAAAAGATTTTTCAACTTCAAAGAATGCCTTTGGTTTTGTATGACTTCGCTTACACCTCAGGTAGAACAAAATACAATTTAGCCAACTTTAACCCAATTTTTAAAAGAAAAAGTTTTTTAGGGTGGCGGCGAAGCGCCCAAAAATCTTTCAGGCAGATTAGTAGCTGCAACGTGGTGGTTATTCGGTTTTATTATCATCGCCAGCTACACCGCCAATTTAGCTGCTTTCCTTACAGTTTCCCGTTTGGAAACACCGGTAGAATCCCTAGAAGACTTATCTAAGCAATACAAAATTCAATACTCGCCCCAAAAAGGATCGGATGCCAGTGTGTATTTTGAACGTATGGCTTACATCGAAGAGAAGTTTTATCAGATATGGAAGGATATGTCATTGAATGACAATACAGACGAATACGAAAGGTCAAAATTGGCTGTTTGGGATTACCCTGTCAGTGACAAATACACTAAAATGTGGCAAAGTATGCAGCAAGCAGTGCTTCCAGAAAGTCTCGAGGAAGCCAAAGAACGAGTCAGACAATCCAAATCTTCGTCGGAAGGTTATGCATTTATTGGCGATGCAACAGATATTCGGTATCAAGTATTGACCAATTGTGATTTGCAAATGGTTGGGGAAGAGTTTTCCAGGAAGCCTTATGCACTAGCTGTCCAGCAAAGGTCACCATTGAAAGATACTCTGAATGACGCGTAAGATTTTTCTTAAAAAAGTGCCAAAATAGTCCATTTTCTTTACTCAAAAAAACCCCACATAGTACCAATCACAATTTCTCTTCAGAATTCTTCGCCTATTAAATCAACGTAAATTGGAGACGTTCAAGGAGCGATGGTGGAATCAAAATCCTGAGAAAAAGGAATGCGAAGATTACGATGAAGATACCGGTGGCGGTATTTCAATTTACAACATCGGTGGTGTATTCATTGTGATTTTTGTGGGCATTGCTCTAGCCGTCATCACTTTGATTGTGGAATATTGGTACTACAAATATAAGAAGCCTGCCTCATCTCGGATTTCAACCGGATCAGAGGATAAAGTAGCCAAACAATTGAAAATCAAGAATGCGAAAAATAATGAAACTTATTACGGAGAAAATAGAGGGGCCAATGTTCCTACTGTTGATAGAAATTGGTAATCATAGTAATTTGTGTAAAATACAATTAAAGTACTGTAATAATACATTTCAAGAACAGCAAAGTTTACAACATGTCATGATCAATCAAATGAATAAATGCAAAATTATCGCAACTTTATTTTTAAGTACATTATCTCTCGCATTTCGGTTAGGTGTCCGGAGGTTGCGTATTTCTATGCAAAGGTCGCGATAAGAATTGGGGTCTACAGATGTAGACGTTGCTGATAAAGTAGGATAAAACTACATCATCGTTGTAGACATGTTTAAAATTCTAAATTTTTTATTGCTGGCCCTGACAATTTTGATATGCCATGCCCGACCTCCAAGTTCTCAGTGTCCTCAAATATCAGACGGTCAAGAGGTTGGAATAGTGACCAATGAAGAAATAAACGAGGCAAGTGGTTTAGTCGCTAGTCAAGTCAACCCGGACGCATTTTGGACCCTCAATGACTCGGGCGGCCCTGCCTGTGTCTATGCATTGGCTTCCAATGGCTATTTGAGACACAAATTATGTTTAGAAGGGGCTGATAATTATGATTGGGAGGCTATTGCAACTGCTCCATGTCAGCCGAACCAGGATGACGAAATGTGTTTGTTCATCGGCGACATTGGTGATAACCGATATGAAAGGTCTTACATCAAAGTCTACAAAATTTCCGAACCCATTTTGACCGAAGATTTGGAGGGAAAAGAAACATTCTCGCGAGACTGGGAAGTTGTCAAGTACACCTATCCTGATCATGCACACAATGCAGAATCCATGTTGATTGACGCATCAATCCGACAATTAGTCATTCCTACCAAGTCTGATCCACAAGCCAAAGTGTTTATTTCACCCCTTGACATAGATAATGGGGCTATCCATGCCATGGAAGATACAGGAATTCGACTAGATTTGCGACTAGCTACTGATGCTAGTACTTCAGCAGACGGGCAAGTCATTGTTATCCGGATGTACCAGGGAGCATTTTTATGGCCACGCAATAATGCTAGAAGAGCTTCAAGTATCGTTGACAAATTACGGACTCAAGAATGTCTGGTCAGTGTAGGAATGCAAAGACAAGGGGAATCAGTTGCCATGAATCCATCTGGTGCATCTTATTACACACACTCTGAGTATGTCAATGAGAAGATTTACAGATATGACATATTTGAATGAATAAAATGTAGGTTATGAATACTTTATTTACTAACAGAATGTGTACCCTCACCATATGTACTTGAAAGTATTAGAAATTAGATTGTGAAATGATCAGCTGGTGAAACACCTGAGGCCAAAAGTTGCTTTTCAACAGTCAAAGGACCCTGGATTTTGACCCATCCTGGAATGCCATCATCACCTTGAATGCCCAAATCCTGTCTGACAGCTGATAAAGCATTTCTTAAAGCAAAAGCAACGCTGCATCCCATCAACATTGCGGTTTCACCAGTGGCTTTAGAGCTGAGTGTTCCTTCAAATCTGTTGGTTTCACAAAGAGTGGTTCTTAACTCTTGTGGAATGTCATAGCATGAGGGAACTTTGTAATCCTGAAAGTGTGCGTGAGGACAATTGTTGGAAATCAGTTTAAAAGACAAAAAAAAAATATATATATATATATATATATTTTACCCAAGTGTCAGCAGTCAAGAGTTGACCAGTCACTGGATCATGTTTGATTTGTTCAGTCATCCACCAACCAAGACCGAACACATAAGCCCCTTCAATTTGACCAATGTCAACTTCTGGATTGATGGTGGCACCAGTATCTTCAATCAAATCTGTTCTCAAAATGTTTCGTTCTCCAGTCAATACATCAATTTCCACTTCAGTGAGAACAGCACACCAAATGGTGTATCCTTTCAGTTTGTCATTGATGCTATGACCCATGTGTCTGGCACATAGATCTACACCATTGAAGAAACAAGCTTGAACAATTTCATGCCATTTGGCAGCCTCCATTTTCTCAGCCACTGGTTTCATCCTTTCTTTCAATTTGTCACAAGCAATTTTGGCAGCCTGGAAATGATCATTCAAATAATTATAGCACTGGACCAATTTCAAGTAAAAAAACTTACATGGCATGTAGCTTCTGATGTTGTGCTGCCACCAGTGACAATGTTGTTAGGTGAAGTCAGTGTTTCTGAGGGTTTGACAACAACCATTTCCACTGGCACATTGAGTTGCTTGGCAATGGTTTGAGCCACCTTGGTATTGATACCTTGGCCCATTTCAATTCCTCCATGAGATACAGCAATGGAACCATCTCCCTCAAAGACACTGATGTGGACATAGAATGGCATAGGCGCAAAGCTGTGAATGTGGTACCTTACTGGTACCATACTCATACCACGTTTCTTCCATCTGTTGTTCTGATTGAAAGTGGCAATGGATGCTTTTCTTTCCTTGTAATTTGATGATTCAGCCAGCTGTTCAAGCAGCTTAGGCAAGGGATTGACTCCTTTAAAGGGATGTCCAACCAATAAGTTGTCTCCTTCCTTCAGGAAGTTCTTGATTCTCAGCTCAAGTGGATCCAAACCAAGCTTGGCAGCAATATGATCCATGATGTTTTCCATGATGGCATGTCCTTGAGTTGTTCCAGGAGCTCTGGTGGCAGTACCTCTTGATACATCAAGGAGTATACCTTTGGGATTCATATTCCAAGCTTTGGCATTATATGCATTTTGTGTGAATGGAATAGCCTCAGCTAAAGTCAGCATTTCAGAGGCTGTCCATCCTGAACCCACATTGTAAGTGACATCAATGGACTGTAGAAGGCCATCTTTGTCAACTCCAGCTTTGTATTGAGCAAAGTACTGTTCTCTCATGCCAATGAAAGACATGGTTGACTTCAAATCCATAACAAATCTGATTGGTTTGTTGACTTTCCTGCAAGCAACAGCTGTGGCCACAGCCACAAAGAATGAAGGTGTACATTTGCCTCCATACCCTCCACCTAACCTTCTCACTTCAATGTCAATCTTGTTTTTGGGTAGGCCAGTAGCACCCATGATCAAGTTCTGGGTGAAATCCATCCATTGCGTTGTCACATACATTTTCAACTGGTTGTCTTCCATGGGTCTACAAACAGCAGTCAAAGTTTCCATGAAGAAATGGTACTGCTTGCCAAGTTCAAGATCACCTTCAATGATCTGAACATCATCTCTTGCCTCTTCCTTGGCAGTTTCTCCAATGGCACAAGGAGCAGGTTTGAATCCGAAAAAGTCTGGGAAGTCAGTGACTACTCTTTTGGAATCCTTGATGGCTTCTTTGACATCAACCACTACTGGTTTCTTGTTCTTGTAAGTAACTTTAACCAACTCAGTTGCTTTCAATGCCAGTTCTGGAGTATCAGCCAAGATCAAACCAATAGCTTGACCAGCATAATGAATCTTGCCAGAGCTGAAAATCTCTTCTGCTTCAGACCATGGTACCCAAGTATTCATGCCTGGTACACAGGTATGATCAATGAAGTGCCTGACACCAGGCAAAGCAAGAGCAGCTGAAGGATCAACCACATCAAGTTCACATGCTGAGAACTTGGCTTGGACCACAGCTGCATTGAGTTCACCAATGATTCTTGGTATGTCATCTGCATATTGAGCTTCTCCAGTACATTGAACATTGCCTTCAATCTTTTGGACAGCTTTGTTCATTGGCCACATTTCAGCATCGGTTTTGTAGAATTGTTTTCCATCAGAAAGACCTCTTTTGATGTTGATTCCACCACTTTTCAATTTGTCATCGACACAATCATTGATGATTCCCAAAATGGTTTTGTACAGAAGACCTTGAGCCAAATTTTTCCTGTATCCTGGAGCAGCTTCCAAGACTTCTTCGTGTGGTTTCAACTCATCATTCAGGACTTTCAAGGCACCTTTCAATGTATTTGGATCTTTCAATGACTTTCCATTCAAATAAGCCTCTGTTTTGGAAGCATGAACAAATCCTTGAGCAATACCACCAAAACAAATTGTAGGCTTCTCTTTGACTTTGAATTCATCTTCCTTTGAACTTACATTAAGCTGAAAGTTAAAGTCTTTTCAGTTTTGTTCAATACAGGTCAAGTACCATTAAAAAACTCTTACCAAAAATCCAGCATTGACATAAGCATGGGCATGAACCAATCTTGGTGTAATCTTGAAAGTTCTATAAACATGTGTCTTGCTCAAAGCAGGCAAAGTAAACTTTTTGACCACTTTCCTATCCATGGAAACTTTCAGCCATTCTTCAGGGCTGTACTTGTACTCTTTGCCATGTTCAGTGGCGGAGGCAACCACAACGTTGGCTCCTAGAGTTTCCAACATCAAGAAGCAATCAGAAGGAAAGTACTGATGTTCATGTTTTAACATCAAGTTTCCAGCCAGAGTTCCTGTATTCCTAACACCAGTACTTGCCACCTGAAATGGAAATAATAGATTATGTATCAGAAAAATATGGTTTGTTGTTCAATGGTTTTAGACTAAATACATACCACAGACAGATGATCATACATTGCTTGTCCATATTTGTAAGCCTCATTTTCTGAAGCAACTTCTTTCAAAAGCTCCATGACATCATTCAAGACCATCCCTCCACCCAATTCCAAAGGGGACTTGGAGCTACTCTTCAGCTCATTGACTTTCTTGATATCCACATAAACATCATAAGGTCCATCATTGTAAATACCAGTGCCTGTATTGCCTCCAACCAGCCTGTATTTGGTTCCTTCAGGCAAGTGACTCAAAACAGACATCAATTCATCAAAATCTTCAGGCATGTACCAATGTCCTTCAGGTGTCACTTGATGTTTGACAGTGACTTTTCCCGTGGTTTTGCAACTACTCTTGGTACCTCCACAAGCCTTTCCAGTTCTTGGACAGATGGATTGTCCTTTGCCTTGGCACCCTCCAGCATCTTCAATGTCATTGAGAGTCTTTTTCAATTCATCGGTTGTATCAGAAGCAAAAGACTTGAAAGCATCATGGATGGATCTGTATCCAGTACACCTACAAATGTTGCCGTCCAGGATATGTTCAATCTCTTTCATAGTAGCATTGGGATTCTTTTCCAGCAAAGCATTCATTTGCATGACCATTCCAGGAGAACAAAACCCACATTGCGTTCCATGGAATGCAGCCAAGCGTTCCTGAATTGGATGCATTCCATCTTTGCGACTCCCCAGACCTTCCACAGTGACAATTTGCCATCCATCACAACTAAGGACTGGTGTCACACACTGAAAAATTCTCAAATCCCAGTCTGAATTGAATCTTTTTGTCATCAATCATATTTACCGAATTAACACTGATGACTTTGTAGCCTTTGTCAGTGTTGGGATGAGGAACATAAGCGGTCACGATGCACACTCCACATCCCGCTTGGTTACAAGAGATTTTGGTCCCTGTCAGTCCCAAATTGGTTCTCAAAAACCTGGCAAGGGTTAAGGTAGAGGGAATCTCGCCATTTTTGACTGAAATTCACATTTGGGGGGGTCATTCTCAGAGATGTTGTTTATAAGCTAGAAAACTTACTGGTGATTTCTTGATCGTTGATCCAGAAATGAATGTCGGTTTCCTCAACCTTCAGTTTTCCTGAAGATTTGAGGTTGTCGAGAAACTTTTTCATGCTGAAGACGTCCGACACTCAACTGAGAGGAGAGGAGAGACGAATCTGTGAGCAAAGCCTGTACGTTGAAAAACACAGGCCTGATAGAAGAAGCTAGAATAGCACGAGACGTACACTATCACCCTCGAACGGGCGGCCGGATGGCTATTTGCTATTTTATTTCAATTTTGAACAAATTAGAGATAAAAAGATCCGACAAAAGGTTTGACCTTTCGAAAAAAATATGATAAGATTGAGGATTTTATAAGTCTTCCCGAATGAATGCTATTGTGTACGTTGGGAAAATTAGTTATTGCCTGATTAGTTTGTCATCTCTAATATATGTAATAGATTGCATATCTCTAAAATTAGAAAAGAAGTACACTATGAACTGCTAAATGTAAAGAGTCCTTCAAAGCATACACTTGAATGTTGGTTCTTCGGTTTTGGTTTTACAATAAAAGTTCTAAAAAATCCAAAATAACATTTTATTCATATGTACTTTGGAAAATTCTTTTTTTAAAAAATCTTTTAGACTTGCGCAAAACTTCTTGGTTGCTTAGCTTAGTAACAACTCTCACCCATTTGACAAATTACTTTTCACGCCTTCATTGCTTCCAAGTATACATAGTACGTACGTACACCATCCGATGCAGGTGATATGATGCACAAAAGTAAAGTCATAGAGTGGATTTTGAAGAATGAATATACTGTCTTTATTTTCAGAAATAATTTTAAAGTAAAGCTCAACCATAAATCTTTTGAACATGAAGACAGAATAGAATTGTAGAAAATTTTCACTTTATCAATGGTTTTTATCGGAACGTTTTAGGTACAGTCACGCAACCTAGGCTAATCAGGCATTTCGCCAGACTATTGAAAATTCATAAGTAATCACATTTATATCGGATGTATTGCATGTATTTCGTTACACCTATATGCAACGTGAAAGCAGAATGTACAGTATTCATGCTTGAAAAATGTGTTCAAATTTCCTAGAAATAAAGCCCATAAAAATGTTTTCTGTGAAGCCTTATCTCAATTTTCATGTCACTTTGATCCTTCGATCGACAGCTTGCGATATGTACAGCTCCTAATTCAGTGTGTCATACAAACATGGGACAAAAAGTCAGCAGTAAAAAAAGTAAAGCACTGACAAATTCTGACTTTGAATTTATCAGTCTGCAAACTGGGTTGCAACAGTCGGACATCAAGGATTTCTATTCCGGATTCTCCCAGAAGACATCCATCAGCAAAAAAGATTTCATTCTTGGACTGTCCAAATTGTATCCCAAATCTATCAACCCCAATTTGATTGCCGAAAAAGTTTTCCAAACCTGTGATGAGAACAAAGATGGAACCATTTGTTTCAATGAATTTGCCATCTTTATGTACATGATGACCAAAGCATCCAAGGAAGAAAAGCTGAAACATATCTTTGATGTCCTTGATTCAAATGGAAGTGGAACATTGAGTTCCAACGAAGTTGTTCAAGCCATCAAAATTGGTCACGATATCATTGGCGATTTGAACTTTGATTATAACCAAAAAGGAGTTGAGGTAAAACACACGGAAATTACTTTTTTTTTTTAAAAGAGTCTCATTTCATTTTCCCGGAATTTGTCTTCCTCATTTCTTTAAATTTTTTGTAGAAACATACAAAATTGGGCAAGTTTCGGTAAAACTCAGCTGTTGGATGGGCCTGTTTAGGCAAATCAAAATAAACAAACAAAAAAAAGAAAAAAAAAAAAAAAGCACCAAATTCTGTAAAATACAATGAGACTCTTTTGAGGGCTTTAAACTTTTAATCTTTAGGTCTTTCGTAAAATGGACACAAACAATGACATGAAGGTCACTTCAGATGAATTCATTGACGCTTGCCTCAAAGATGAAAAGCTTATGGAGCTTTTAGAAGGATTCATTGCAGCTTTATAACCAAGATAATAAAAATTCTGACTCCTATCTTCTCTTTATTTTTGAAAACACAAAAATTGGGAAAAATTATTGGAGTATAATTTCTTCACGCATATCATCTACATATATATTACTGGTCCCCTTATGTCTGTACTGTTGTTTGAACCTTATAGACTCCGAGACCGTTAGGCCTAGGAGGTTGAGAATTGGCATGTGGCCTTTCCCCATGGGTGCGGGTGACATAGGCCGTATGAGGTCGGCCTCCACGGCCTCCGAGGCCGTCAGCTGATTTGTGCTATTTGGGGTGTCAGCTCGTGCCTGAAGTCAAAAGTTGCTCAGCGACCTCGATTTAGGGGGACCGGGTGACCTCAGATCCGACCTC
>LT728204.1:0-11975 GCA_900157175.1 Oithona nana
TGGAGGGACTGCATTGATGTGGGCTTGCTACGATGGACAGAAAGATGTTGTAAAATTGCTCCTGGACCATTCCGAAAGAATTGAGCTGAATGCAAGAAATAATTATGGAGAGACTGCATTGATGCTTGCTTGCGGACATGGACACAAAGATGTTGTCAAATTGCTCTTGGACCATTCCGACATAATTGATCTGAATGCAAGAAATAATAATGGAAGGACTCCATTTATGGGGGCTTGCCTAAATGGACACAAAGATGTTGTCAAATTACTCCTGGACCATTCCGACGGAATTGATCTGAATGCAAGAAGAAATGGTGGAAATACTGCATTTATGCTGGCTTGCCAAAATGGACACAAAGATGTTGTCCAATTGCTCCTTGACCATTCCAAAAGAATTGAGATGAATGCAAGAAATAACTATGGAAGGACTGCATTTATATTGGCTTGCAACAATGGAGACAAAGATGTTGTCCAATTGCTCCTGGACCGTTCAGATTTAAACATTGAACTGAATGCAAAAGATGAAGATGGAATGACTGCATTGATGTGGGCTTGCCACGAAGGACACAAAGATGTTGTCCAATTGCTCCTGGATCATTCAGATTCAAACATTGAACTGAATGCAAAAGATGAGCTGTTTAAGGCATGTAAAAATGGAGAAACAAAAGTTGTACAACTACTTCTGAAATGCTGGAATTCTGAAAAAAGTGGACTGAATACCAAAGATAAACGTGGATATACTCCATTTATGTGGGCTTGTTGTATGGGACAAAAAGGTATTGTCAAATTATTTCTGGACCATTCTGAAGGAATTGAGCTGAATGCAAGATGTTTGATTGGATCAACTGCATTTATGATTGCTTGCAATATGGGACACAAAGATATTGTCAAATTGCTCCTTAATCATTCAGACCCAAGAATTGATCTGAATGTAAAAGATAATATTGGAAGGACTGCACTTATGTGGGCTTGCTTTTATGGATGCAAAGATGTTGTCCAATTGCTCCTGGACAATTCCGAAAGAATTGATCTGAACGCAAGAAGTCGGTTGATTGGAGAAACTGCATTTATGTTGGCTTGCCGAAATGGACGCAAAGATGTTGTCCGATTGTTCCTGGACAATTCCAAAAGAATTGATCTGAACGCAAGAGATAATATTGGAAGGACTGCTTTGATGTACGCTTGCTGTACTGAATATGCTCAGCGAAACGCTCGAAACAAAGATGTTGTCCAATTGCTCCTCAATCATTCAGACCCAAGAATTGATCTGAATGCAAAAGATGTTAATGGAAATACTGCACTGATGATTGCTCAACAAAAATCAATTGTAAAATTGATCAAAGCAAAGTTAAACCAAATGGAAGCCCCTCAAAAACCCATGCATCAAATGATGACCAGGCAGCGAACCAAGATGATCAAAGCAAAATTAAATCAGTAGATCTTGGTCTAGATTTTTAGCGTGAAAATTCATACACCTGTTATTTGAAAATAAACGTAGATCTAACACAATTTTTCAAAAACTTATTGTGAAACTCTGAAGATCATACTGTTCCCAACCTCCATTTTACGATAAAAAAAAGATCAAAATCGACCTTCTCCAATGATTTTTAAAGCTCAATTTAAGGTCAAAATGGTCAAAATCTATATTTTTGGCACTATAATTAATTTGGCGTTTTTTAATATGAAATATTTAAGAATATATTCGAATTTTGGCGCCAAAATTCAAATAAAGTTTTGTTAAAATCAATTTTATGGACGAAAATTTGACTTTTAGAAATGTGTTATTTCGAGTGGAGCGACGAGGATGAGTATATAAAATGACCAAGTGGCGTTTTGCTATCTTGCACCTAACCTATGATGCCTCGGTTGAGCTTTTTGGTCTCCATTTCTTGTAATTTTAAGGGAGCAGAAATATCCAGATTTGAGGAGCAGAAATATGTAGATTCACCCAACTTGTAATTCCAAAGCTCACCTCACCTAACTCACCCAACTTAAACATTCCAAAGCTCACTTCACCTAACTCACCTAATTTTATATTCCAAAGCTCACCTCACCTAACTCACCCAACTTCAAATTCCTCTTTCGCTCCACTCGAATCTCCAAAGTTTGCTTGGCATCACCACCAAACTTTGGACACCTATACGATTTTTAGTTTTATTTATCACATGTGAAGTATAAAGTAATATAAAAATTCAAATGTTTTTGTATGGAAATTTCAAATTCACACCTCGCAAGACTTGATAATTAAAATTTTCTGTCAGATCTCTATGTCGGTAGAACGACACAAGCTTGGCCAGGGAAGCAAATTTTCTGGCTTGTGATAAGTAAAAGACTTTTTGCTTGCCATGCTCTTCTTCTAGCTCCAAGTCTTCTTCTTCGATTTTCATCGACTTGACAGTACCTTTAGGCTTCTCCCCTTGACACTTTAACATGAGAGCATACTGACCGCAGTTTCGAACACGTATCAAAAAGGTACCCACGGGCAAGTTCTCTAACCTGATGGTCGCCGTTTTTACATCAAGAAGGCCGGCATACCAAGGCTGTTGTTGGAGCGGTAGGTTCTCCTGTTCTCGAATGGCATTGATCTGGAGCTCTTGAACGGTTTCACGTATTTGCGAGTGTCGTTTGTTCTGACTCTCTGAGGAGGTGTTGACTAGCGACAAAGTGGAATTGCTCCTTTCAAGGCTGTCAGGTAAGGCTGTGGGCAGCATCAAACTGTTGGTCTTTTTAAGCGGATGAAGTCCGACCTCCAGGCAAGCACAGTCACTGAGGCACTTCTTGTGGAGGCAGGCTTGGCAGCGCAGGCAACGGTAGCCTTGGAAGAATCGTCCTTGCAATACTTTTCCGCATTGAAAGCAATCAGTGGGCTCAGCAAAGGTAAGGAGCTGTACCACGTGGCCTTGTTTGGCGTTTTCACTAGGGTTGATGGTGTCCATGGCTAAGAGTAGAGCTTCAAACCAAACTTCCCGTTCCGCCATTGAACGACAGACCAGAGTCAGAGTAACTCTCCGGGGTTCCATGCGAGAGAACAGCCTCAATACATAGACTTCCGATGACGAAGGCTGCGATGATTGATAAGGTGGCGGAAGTGGCTCAAGGTAGTGGTCTCGGATCTTGATGGCTTCTCGGAAACGATAGCGGTGTTGAAGCCATTTGGGTTTGTGACACAAAACGATCATCAGGTCGAAAAGGAAGGCGTAGTCGCCGGATCGTCCCGAATCAGTGTAGGAGACAATGTCGCCGGTTTTTCGTAGTCGGCCGTAATCAAGCAAGTTCAAGCCGTTCTCCAGCTTCATCAGCTTGATGTTGGAGGAGACGCTGAGGATCAGCCGCATGTCGGATTCATCTTGACGATCCTGCTCGTCGCATTCTTCTTGTTCGCGTTTTTTCTCATTGACGATAGCTCCGGCCTTGACCATCTCTTCCCTGGCCAGCTGGAGGTTCAGGTAGTCCGGATGATCCTCTGCGGTACGCTTTAGAATCTCCTGGAGAAGCAAGTGGTACTTGAGAAATCTTTGAAAGGGAATGACTAAGTGGCTGCTCAAGGGGAAAGTGGAGGGATGGGCTTCGGCCTGGCACTCTTGCACCTGCTTTTTGATGGAACTGCTTAAGTTTCCCGATTCCAGCAAGTGTTCCAAATGGGACATGGCGGTGGGCAGGTGGACACAGTATCCGGAATAGAGGTGTGTGATGCGCGGCATGTGGTTCAAGAAGACTCTGCCAATTTGACCATCAAAGTCTTTGGTTGGCTTGGCTTGTTGGTCTTTTTTCAAGCCAAAAAGAAGGTCAGAGTGCAACAAAATCAGATCATCCAGAAGAAAAAAGACCAATTTCTTGTCTTCGCTACTCATCAGACTCAATTTCTCCCGAAAGACGTCACGCACCATGATGAGATTCTCTAAATATTTGTCTTCGGTGCTAAGCAGTTCTTCAATGGGCGCTTTTCGTTTGTTCCTTTTACCTGCTCCAGTGGCAAAGCTGGAAATGTCGGCCAAGGAGAGACGAGGCTGTTTGGGCGGGAAAATCGTCTGATAAATGTCCTCGTTAAAGTACATGCTCTCTTGGCCCCGGATTTTGTTACTATTACCGCCTTGGCCTTGGCCAAAGGAGTCACTGTAAAGCAGGTCTTGACTGCAAATCTGCTTTTCCAACTCCTCATAGTTTCCCTTTTCACTTTTCAGCCTTTTCAGCAGTTTATCCCCACTGCAATCTTTGCGAGGAAATCCTCCGACGCCGGATTTCAACACTTTGGGAGTGTGGCTGAGTTCGGACAGCGTTCTGAAGACTTTTCCTATGTCTTGACACAAGTACAAATCTTCTGGACTGAAAATTTGCTCCTCTGTAAGCTCAAAATGACTGAGGATGGCATGCAAAAAGAGAAATATGTTGTTGCGGCAAAGGAAGTCACTAACATTGCTGCTAGACCCACCACTACTGCCATCGTCACAAATCACCCTGAAAACAAAGACAAAAAAATTATCAACATGTCTTATTTTGCTACCTACAGTAGGCCGCGTTTACCATTGTCTATGCTACATATTTTAATTTTCACGAAGCCAGGTTTTTTGATTGAGGCTGTACCTCGATATGCTGGGATAAGTAGAAACAATTTTTGACCAAAATTGGCTCCGCCGGACCTCAAAAATTACCTTATATATCTCCGAAATATTCGTTCTTTAAAAATGCGATGAAACACTTTCTATACGCTACAACCTCAATAAAAAAACTGGCTTCATACAGATGAAAAATTTTGAGCTAAGGCACGTAAAAAAAATATATACCATAGACTATAGCAAACACTGCCTACTGTAAGTTAGACATTTTTTGGCGATTTTAAAAACTGTGTGTGCGCGCCTAATCACCGGATATCAAAGATTACCTGGTCATGTCTACTGAGGAGGGGTCCAAGGAATGCACCAGTTGACACAGCACAACACCATCCCGTAGAACAGCAATGACATTGGACAAACTGGCATTGGAAGCCAGTGCCGGAGATCCCGCTGGAATCAGTTTAAAACTGACCAGCCAGCCGACAATTTGACGATGCAATTCCATGCTCATGGTCATGACATATTTAGAATTAAATTCCAAAAGACAGCTGCTATTGCTGTGACAGTAGTAGTAGTGACTACAACAGGTGAATGGCTTAGTTAGTCTTGCAGAGCTGCAGACTGCCACAGTTCCACAGCTCTGCTGCAACGCACTTAGCTTGCGAGTTGCGACGAAGCAAGACTAGCGCCGCGCCGCACGGGCAATTTCACTATTTCGGCGGCGGCGGATCCTGCAGAAGAAGTAGCGGCCTTCGCCAAATCCCAACCCCAACTTCCTTTTAACAAGATAATAGAAATCATACATGTTCACCGGGTGAAAATGACGCGAGCGAAACCACTCTCATGAATTGTTACTACAAAAATATTAGATAGGGTAAAACAAGATTAAGAGTTTCAATCTTAAAGGCGAGGCAAGGCTTGTTAAAAAACAGAAAAGGTTAATGAATGAACAAAATTGAACAAGATAGATGGAGGAAATTGTATGATTTAGTAAATCCTTCATATCCTAATTACTAAAAATAAAAAGCGGCAAAAATAGTATTCAGGTGCGATTGCGAGCTCGCTCAACCACAGCGTACGGTCCTCGTCTCAGATTCATCAGGAGGACGACTTTTCAAACACTTTGACCCATACAAAGCCTGTGTCATTGCACATGTATGATAGAAATTGGTGAAGTGCGCGAGTACTACTTCGCCTAGCACCGGATGACATGAAAATGAGGAACTAAGTGTAGCTTGGCAATTAACCGAGACACTTTTCTTCACTACTCATAACTTAAAGAGAGATGATGATGATGATAAGATGACAAAGAATTTCACCGCGCGGCAATGACAATACTAAGGTTGGATTTCAGCAATTTTGCTAGTTAAAAACCTCATTTCCAATTGGTCCAATTGATGACTGATCTCCTTAGGCAACGAATTGCCAACCTGCGTTTGGAAGTAGTGTCGCAATTCCGCGATTTCATCCATCCAAAAGTCCTGCGGTGTGGAGAAAATGGCTTCCATGTCCAGTGGCTCTTTAAGTCCAGTCAAATCCAGACTATTTTTGGTGGGGAGATGGCCAATTGGCGAGTAATCAGCGGTACCTTCTCCTTCTTTGTCACATCTTTGCAAGCACCATTTGATCACCCGGATGTTTTCACCAAAACCAGGCCAAAGGAACTCTCCCGTCGTCTTGGATTTCCTGAACCAATTCACCATGAAGACTTTGGGCATGATTTTATCGCTACCGTTATTGCCCAAAGACAACCAATGATCCAAATAATGGCCGAAATTGTAGCCAAAAAATGGCCTCATGGAGAAGGGGTCGTGCATGATCATTTTACCCTTGTGTTCGGCGGCGGCGGTAGCCTCAGACTTCAAGGCTGCGCCTAGAAATACGCCATGCTCCCAGGAAAACGCTTGGGAAACCAAGGGTACACCCGAGGGTCTTCGCCCGCCAAACAAGATGGCGTCTACTTTGACTCCCTCCGGATCCTCCCAGTTTTCATCCAAGATTGGGCAGTTTTCCGCTGGTGAACAGAATCTGGAGTTTGGGTGTGCTGCCTTCCTTCCACAGTCCGGAGTCCATTCTTGGCCGAGCCAATCGGTCAGCTTACTAGGAGTCTCTTTGGTCATGCCCTGCAATGTCATCGTTTTTACATCAAGTTATTTCAGCAATATTTGCTGTAAGTAATACCTCCCACCAAACACCGCCATCTTCGGTCAAGGCCACATTGGTGAAGACGGTATTCTTGAAGATGGTGGCCATGGCCACGGGGTTGGAGTCATGTGACGTTCCGGGTGCCACTCCAAAGAATCCGTTCTCCGGATTGATGGCTCTCAATTCACCTGCTTTGTTCCAACGTAGCCAAGCAATATCGTCACCGACGCAAGACACATCATATCCCTTCAGTGCAGGTTGAAGCATTGCTGAATGATAAAAAGAAGTTGAACCAAAGCGACAAAGACTCTTATTAGTAAACGTAGAGTGAATCAACCTAAATTCGTTTTTCCACATGCTGATGGAAAGGCAGCACAGATGTACCGTCTTTGGGATTCTTTTGCTTCTTTGACCCCCATGATCAGCATATGCTCTGCCAACCAATTTTCTTTCTTGGCCAATGAGGACCCCAGACGCAAGGCAAAGCATTTCTTGCCCAACAATGAGTTGCCACCATATCCGGATCCAAAACTGATAATTTCATTTCTATGGGGTCTGTGACTGATGAGGACTTTGGATGGGTTACAAGGCCATAAAACATCTTCTTGATCCTTGTCTAGGGGACAACCTACCGAATGAAGGCATTTGACAAATACATTGTCTTCATTATTCTCAATGCAATCCAGGACCGAAGATGACACTCTGGTCATCACTCTCATGCTGACGGCCACGTACGGCGAGTCTGTCAACTCGATTCCATTTTTGGACATTTTTCCGCCGATAGGGCCCATGCTAAAGGGCACCAGATACATGGTCCGACCCTTCATGCAGCCTGGAAACCTCTGTGAAATCTCTCTATCCAAGTCTTCCGGAGACATCCAATGACCCAAGGTACCTTTGACTCCCTTTAACAAAGATGATAGAATTTTGATTTTGAACTGATTTTGTTTCAAATCAATTTCAGTCCATTTCACTTTCAGTCTTTCTTACCTCCGCCGGTTCGGGTATGGTCTCTTCCTTGTTGGCGGTAGAGATCACTGTTCTGGATTCCACCCTGGCGACATCTTTGGGATCCGTCCGAGCCAAAAAGCAATTATCGTATTTGGGTAAGGGGATAAGGACACCTTTCTTGACCAGTCCAGCTTTTAGAGCTTTGTCCTCGCTGTAGCTTCCGTCCATGATGTAGAGAGAGTCGGGTTGACAAAGATGGATTTGTTCCGCCGTCCATTCCAAAACATTGGGAGGCAGGGATGACCAGTGGCCTTTTATCAGTGGTACCGGTGCTTCTCCGACTTTTGTGTCCGGACTGCTTGCCAGTAACCTATAAAAAATTCCCTTAAAGCGGAGTGATTGAGGCACGAAGGGCCGAGGCAGCAGAGAAACGTCTTTATTTTTATCACTTACGTCTGATGCCATTGGTCAGACTGGGGCTGAATAAAGTCGTTGAGAATGGGCATAGTTTGATGTGCTTCCAACAAAAGGTGACGATCAAGTGTTGATCAGCCACCCCAATGCGCTAACCTTATATAGTCAGGGTCGCCATCGCCGCTGTCAATGATTGGCCAAGAGCTGGAGGCTCGCTCGTCCCCATTATATGACGTCTTGTCAAACTACGCACAACTGGTAGTAGGTTAACTACTCGAGGGTTGAGCTTTATCTGTTGGTGCCATCTTTACTATGGAGCCAGGGGACTTTGGGACACAGGACCATTTTTCTCCTCCTAGGTCGAAATTCCGCAGTTATTAACGCCGCAGTCCAGGTTTCCTGTTTCTTCATTGACTGGAATTTTCCATGAAACGCGGCTAAAAGACGATGACGAAGACGACGTTTTTGAAAGAGCAGCAAAATTTTGAAACGTCAATCGACATTGAAGATGAGCGACCTAGATATAATTTTGATGTCTCGAAATAGAATTCGGTCAAAGTCGAATCTGCCCGATGACAACTCGGCCGGTCGGTCCTCCCAACATACTTAGTTCTAATTCTAAATTATTATTTTCATAGCAACAACGACAAGGAAAGTTTTACAATTTGACGTTTACACTAGTTTCTCATTGGTTGTCTCCGATCGGTTAATAAATGCACTTGATATAATTAAAAATGAAACGAGTTTATCATTCCTTTGATATGACGCAATAAGTTGTGCTAAAACTAGATGAGTCTAGCCAAAACGAGTTACTTTATGTGCCTTTGTCTTCTTATGAAAAAAAACAATCAGAAGAGTTCTTTCTTGAAAGAAAATCCATATTCAGAGCATTTTTGTGCTAATGTGGATGACAAGCTGGGATTTCCACAATAAAAGACAGTGACTCTTTCATGTCCCATTTTCTCCATTGCTTGAAAAACTTGAGTCCAGTCAGGTCTTCCAGATTGGGTACGTGTCTTCAAACCGGTTATAAGATCCCTTTTAGCCTAAAAAAACACCCCCTTAGAGCTCAAAAATTTTATTCACGATCGGGCGTTTTTAAATGGTAATGAAATGAATTATGTGGAATTCTTAAGTAATGACTTACTTTCTTATGCATGAGGTCTAAGGCCAATTTCAAAGCCACAGCTTGAGGATTTTTAGTCGGAGAAAATGAAGTTATATGCAAATGTATATCCAAAAAGTTCTTCTTGGTCATTGCATTATGATTGAACTCCGCCTGCTCCATTTCCAACTGTGCCAACAATTGCAAAAACCACTCGAAGGAGCTCTGTTCTTTATTGATCCAAAAGAAATCCACTTTGCGGAGGCTGAAATCTGAGGTGAGATGGAGGTCTTCAGACCAAGTGTGAGCACAATTGGGACATTGCCGCCTGGCCTCCCAATACCGGTACATGATCGATTGAAGGATGGAGGCGAAAGGGGTAACACCGATCCCTGTGGCAACCAAAATTGCGTGGTCCACGTCCCTGAAGACAGCACTGCTGGGGGCACCATAGGGGCCGTCAATGAAAACTTTCAAGGGAGGTCTCATCGACGAATGAGAGGTTTTGGGACGTCGCGGTGGACCACTTTCTTCTTCTCCAGCAAACATGACCGTTGCCGGTCGATTCTCCAGATAGGTATTCCAGGGAGCAAAAATGGTATTGAAAGATTTAGCCAAAACACTTTCTCTGCTTGACCTTGAAGGCTGGTTAATAGGACAAATGATGTTCCTTGGCCAGGCTGAAGATGGTTTCTTCCTTTTCCAGCTACTGTTCTCCAGCGTTTCTATGTGAACATCAACTTAGTTGCCATATCGCTAACAATATCTGCTAGATGCCGTTTTCTTGATCCTAGATTCTGGTTAGGGTTGGGAATTTCCCGGGAACGGTAATTCCCGAAATCTTCCGTGATTTTCCCGGAAATTCCCGTGAAATTCAAATTTACTGTATATTTAATTAATCAAAAACATCCCATTTTTGAGAGAAATTGCATTTCTTTGGCGATTTTCAGCTTGGATGTCATCCAAAGAAAAATATTCAAACTTAGTGAAATCGAGGAATTTTTGACTGACAGTCCTGGCAGTATTTAAAAATTTCCCGAAACTTCCCGGGAAATCGGAAAAATCCCGGGAACGAATGGGAAAGGATTTTTCGGGAATTTCCCGGGAATTCCCGGGTCCCAACCCTAATTCTGATCAAGGTTGGCAACGCTATTTAGTGTACAAAATTGTCATGAATGACCTTACATTACCTATTCGCAAAAGCCTGGATTCTTCGCGGAAGTAAGCATGTAATTTGCCAGTCCAACCTCCGAGACTACGAATGTGCAAAGTCAAAAAATCTTTTTGCTCAGGCGCACTGGAAATGGTGAATGGGTGCCACTCGTAGGCCGAAATGGTGGGGACATTGATGAAAAGCCAGTCTCCGGGTCGGAAATGCATCTTGTCAGGTCGTTTGATAGACAGTTGGGTCACTTGGGAAGGCAAGAGAGTGCCGCAAATAACGTAGGTTTTGCCCCTACCATCTAACCATCCCTTAGCCATCTTGATTTTACCGGCCAAGAAAAGCAGGAGAGGTCCGCTCAACCAATACACTGCTTGTCGGCAATGGAGGATAAGTAAAGCAAAGAATAGTATATATAAAATATGGGACCAATAAAATAGCTCAAAATGCCCACTTTGACGTATTTTGGGGTGGGCACCTACACCCATGACTAGGCAAGTCAGTACCAATACCACTCCAGTTGGGTTTGCCAGGCCTGGAAAAAGACCCCCCATGCCTGGTTGAGTGCTCAAGAGCCATTGTCCGAAGGAAAAAGTCATGTTCTTTTCATATGTCACGTTATTATAAATGGCCCATCTGTGGTATTGCCCGCCGGCCAAGTTCTTTTGGATGTTGAGTAAGTGAACCAAGGTATGAACCGAGGCTAAAATGAACAGCAATCCCCCTGCATACTTATGGAGCTGAACATGTTGGTCCACTGGCAAAATAGAATGCCACCAGCTGATACGGACTTGGGTTACCAAAGGTCGGGTCATTAGCATGATCAACAGCATTGCTAATCCATTGATGGCTATACCACAGCCTTTGGCTACCATGAATTCGTAACTGGGTTTGCCATTCGACCCCAGAATGTGGTAGTATTGAAGAAACCGAATTCCAGATAAAACGACCAAGATCAAGCATATTGTTGTGGTGAATAAAAAGAACTTTTGGTGTAACTGTAAGTACTGTTTACTCTTCTGCCAAAAATAGAGGTTGTCCCCAGGATGCCGATGAGTATCAGTGCTACCATCAATCCATCTCTCCAAACTGAAATGTCACATTATAGCTCAAGGCAATCTTTAGCTTTCTTTAAAAAGATAGATATCAGGGAACTTACTGATCAGAAAGAGATTCATACAATTCGGGATGATCATCTAATATTTCAATGATGTTAGCAAAGGAAAGATTATCTCCACATTCTATCATCATGACGTTGACCATTTGAGAGATCTCATCTTCATCAAAAATCACTCCATTGTCCCTCACTCCTTCCTTAAGCACCGTCTGGAATTGTTGCCGAGACACCTTCTCTCCCTCATCAGTAGCCATTAACATATAAAAAAGAATTGACACCTAAAGAAATGAAAGTTATTTTCAAGGCAGCCTTCTTGTGCATTAAAATCAAATTAGGATGTTTTGGGCCTTTGTTCTGTCTGAGTGTGTTTTGCAACAATTGAGAAGCTAGGGAGGTGGATTTTGTCCGTTTGTAAATAAAAAGCACAAAAAATTTGAGAAATGGTGATAGTAACAATCAGCATTGGGGGAATTAGATAAAGACCAAATAGATAGTAGTTCATATCGCCATTTCTTACATTTTGTTATGCTT
>LT728205.1:0-11893 GCA_900157175.1 Oithona nana
AAAAGCTCCCTTGCCTACGCTTGCTTTCTAAAATGGAAAACCATTTGACTACAGAGTATCAGTGATGTCAACTCTATCACATATCCAAAGCAGAGCCAAAATTTTTAGTTTTGACCACCCTATCTTATGCTGAGACAGTTTTTCTGAGACATTTCTTTTAGATTCTGTACTGAGATGACTGAGACAATATTTACTCTCACATTCATGAAAAGATTGCTTGGATATCTGATGGGGATTTGATGCTCCCGAGTAAAGTATGTGTGAGGTATATTATGAAAGGAGTAAATGAGTCTAGCTGGTCTAGGGGGGAAATGAAAAAGAGAGTCTGCTGTAGTAACAATGTAGCAGTGCTTTACAAAAGCTTTAGAGCAAAATATTGTGATAGGTTTACGAGTAGTACTAGGCTAGGGCTCCAAAGCTAGCCCTATTTATAAGTCATCAGATTCAGTGCAATATGCACGGATCATTGACTTTAAGCACCCAAAACATCTGCTAAGCTAAACATGACTCGCTACGATCCTCAAAACTAATCGTTTGGATTACAAATTCAATGGCCTTTTTATTGGCTTTTTTGCCCTATCAAAACGACACATAAATGTGAATTAAAATCAAGTTAGGAATGTCTATTATTATAAGGGCTAAAAATGAATGAGAACTCTAGCTTTGATTTCAAATTTCACCGTGAATTTCGCAAATTATTCACGCCTTGAAAAAAAAGCCAATTTAGTGTAAAGGTAGCAATTATTAGGAGAAATCGTGCATAAATAGTAGTCCGATTTACAAAGTGTCATAAAAGGCTTGCGAAGCTGATATTCTCAATTGAAAACCGATACGTTTTGACGCGTCATTGAGCGTTCAATAGGCCTTGAAAATGGAAAAACACGTTTGGAAAAACTTTCACGGTTCTTTTCTTTGCTACGGCAATTTGTTTGTTGCTTTTGTAATTCGAGAGATTTTAACGCGTGGCGTAAGAATTTACGGCAGAAAAGATAACATTGCCTTTAGCATTTAGAGATTTATGCCATCTTCTCTTCTCCCAGAAGAAACTTTAAACAATTTTTTTTTCTCGGACATTTTTCGGCAAATTTTTTCGCTTGAGTTGTAAAAACTGAAGGAAAAAGACGGGTTTTACGGCAAAGCAGTTCAATGAGATCATGACCTTTGCCATAGAAAAACCACTTTTGTCACTTTTAAAAGTACGAAATAAAACCCTGATTTCAGACCCCTCGTTTCGTTCGTGTCTGCACTGCTGAAATTCTACGAATTCTTTGAAGAAATCGTAGAAACTTTGCACTTCTTTTTAGTAGCATTTCACTTAATTGTCACTTCAATTTTTGGTATGTCACAGCACGCACGCATTTTGGGGATCTAGTTTTACGATAGATTTAACGGAAAAATACCACTTTTTCGATAGGTGCTAAGTGTGGTAAAAGCCTGGATTTTTTATGGTGTAGCTATCTTGCACAGTGGCAATATTACACTAATTTTGAATTAGTTGAAATTTCTCCAAGCATTAATTTTTAGAAACTTAAAAGTTTTAGATTTCAACTTTTGTATAGAAATGTATTTCCTGTAAAGACAAAGTTAATTCAGACGAAATGTTGAACTTTTCAATTGGTTCTTGACCACTGTGCTATGGTGAGTGTCAACCAAGTTGTGACCGCATCAATTTGCCATAAAAACCGACTGCTGTTAGTCTCCTAAATAGATTTATGTTGCCTTCCAAGACGGCATTGCAGCAAGACCACAAAACACCTTTAAACAAATTCATGCTAGTGCTTTAGTGTTGGACGTTTAGCTAAGCATCTCCTCTGAGTCGTTTTAAATGCGATGACCTACACAACAACACAAGAAAGAGACCGACTGCTCACGACTTGTGTCTCAAAAAACTTTTAGAAAAGGAGATAAAGATCCCCGGGCACCGAAAAAACAAATGTGGGAAACTGAATTTTTTGGGGCTTGACAAATCGGAGTAGATAATGCGAAAAGAGAAGAGCGACCCGAGATTCTAATCTATAACAGTCGATAAATGTGTGTAAAACGGTTGTAAAGCTTTTGTAGAAAAGCACACGGTTTGAAAATCACCAAGAAGGTATCTTTTTCTAATCATGTACGCCATCTAACCAAGATTTTGGATTTTTTTAAAGCAAATCTATAAGAACTGTAATTCCAAACACTTTCTTTAGTTCTGCTTAAGATTTGAATTTTGGAATGGGAAAACGATAATGAAGTGCGTAAAATTCTTGTGTAAGTTGGAAGCGGCGAGTCGGTATTGGTGCCTTGATGCATTTGGACGCATATTCTGAATTTTGTAGAATCGGCGGGGTGAAGGAGAAGGTTACTAGCGTAGCTTAGAATTGGTAATCGATGACATGTCCGGCAAGGACTCGTGAAAGTCGAACCGAACAAATTAGGATTTGAAATTTTAATCGACCGAGCGGGTGGTCTTAGACAAACATGAGCTCAGATCAGAGCCAGAGAGTAACGCGGCGCGCGGCGGCAAACTCTGTTTCCATCATCGCCTTTGCTTTGAAACCCATGATATGATCTCAATTCTCAATTAACGACTTATCGGATACAAAAATCACAACCTTGACTCCTATGATTAATTTCAACACGGCCATAATTTAGATACTACACTTTAACGATCAGATTGAAATCGGGAGGGGAAAAAGGCAAAAAGTGGAAAGATTCACTGATGTATCATCGTCAATCGTCTTCGTCATCAAGCCTAAGAATTTTTTAAAAGCAAAGTAATAAATCTGTAAGTTGTTACTGAATAATTTCGAATTATTTGAGGTGGTAATAGATTTTACCGTGTCGTAGTGTTTTTGATGTGTGACTGTACACATCGATATGGTTCTCTATGCTGCTAGCTTGGAGTTCTGGGTAATGAGATTCAGATGCCGTGAGCTTTGTGGTCCGAGGTGATGCCAGAGGTGATATTTCGTATTCCAGATCATATTTGGCTTTGAAGTTTTGATCATCTCGAGAGGAGCCTGAGCTGGAGATGCAGCGGCATCTTCAAAAGTTCATTTGAGCTGCCTTTGCTCGCTCAAGACCCCCTCAGAGACACATTCTGTCAAAATACATTACTGAAAATCAATCATTTGTTTTAGCCTTGCATCTTTAGTAGGAACCGATATCGAGATGTGTCTCAGACTTAACAGCAGCGACATCAAGCAACAAAAACAGAACATCCTGACACTTTCCAGATATTAGTCAAACGAAGAAGACTTGACCACATACGACAAATGTTGAATCAATTAAGGACAATTTCTCTCCTAGCCACTGAACAAGATGGAATGCCAAAGGCGCTACTATATTAAAATAACAAATATAACATGAACATTGAACAAGTAGCGGAAATATATTATCGCAAACCGCTGCTCGTAAGTCGTTGTCGGCGGCAGGATATGAGGCAGAATTTTATCACATTTAGCCTTATGAGTCGAGTTAGCCTTTATCAAGATTTTCAATTCTGTTACACATCTCATGAACAATGCAGCTACAAACATGTGTGACTGTGTCGCGTGTCACATATGTCCGCTTTTTTGATAAGACAATTTTTCCTGCGTAGTAGAAATTCAAAATGATAATCTTGTTTGCAACTTTGATGTCCCACTTACTTTCCATCTTCATTTTGAAGGGCAACAAAATTGAAAGCTTTCAAAGCTTTTTTTTTCTTATAAATCATGCAGCTTTTCAGGAGACAACTTGTCTTCCAAGATTCCTGTCAGATGAAGAAGTTTTCTATTTTAGTTGTTTTTTCATTCCAGATCCTGGCTCACTGGAGCGTTAACCTGTGAACACATATGGACATCATCAAAGTTTTGAACGATTCGATGACGTTTCACTAATACAAAGGAATCTCTTTCCTGTGAGAACCTTCCCAAGTCCGTCTCAGTCCAATGAAGATTATTGCACGCACGTGAACCATAAGTTAGAGCAACAGCCAACAAGAACGGGTCGAGATGCGAATGCGATGCCCTGTGTGGTGTGCGAGAAAACATCTTCAGAACCGTCGTAAATGAATGAAATCCAGATTCGCACGCTTTTGCAGATACCTTCTCTGCTTCTTCTTCTCAAAAGGTCAACAACTTAAAATTGATCTTTTCTAAACTTTGCATTTAAAAGGTCAGGCAGCTCTGAATTAGATATGATGGTTCGTTCTCGCAGAATCAAATGGCTTCAAACGGACCTGAAATAATTCTAGAAATTTTGTTCAATGTTGCGATGTTGCCGTCGTTTTGTGATAAGATTGACTTCCCTTTTATCACAGTGACTATAGGAAAATGTAAAATCCTTGTTTCTATTCTGTTGGGATCTAAATTCAATTGTTGTAGAATTTGTTGTCAGATACTGAAGATTTTTTTTGGCCATTTTTGGCCGTTTTTCACGGATGTCTAAGTAAGAAATGATCAGTAAGGCACAATAGGCACTTTTTCTCAGGCACCGAAGCGAGGAAAACTTGTGAAGCCAAATGTTAAATGGAGTTCAAAGTTGTCTCACAACAAAATTCCCATCATCAGTCAACAAACAAGAAAAACTGTCTCAGCAACAATTATTACGGTTTCAACTGTAATAAAAACCAAAAAAACTGGACTTTGATTTTGACAAAATGTAGAGTAGAAAGGATGTAAAAAAAAACCACACACCAGACTTGCCTGCATATTTTCATCCATAAATTAGTAACATGAACCCAATTGATAATGAGCATACCTATAAATCTCTCTATCGTTCTACAGCGTGGGAAGTGGACGTTGAATCGTATAAATCTGTCAACGAGATGTTTTGCGTGCCGTGATTGCAGAGTGCGATACTCCCCACCTAGTTCAACATCAGGTATGCACTACTATCACTACTACACACTGGGGCAAAAGCTATTTTTTGTCGAAAAACATAATAATCTGAAAACCCTTCCTGAATTTATCTGAAAATGGTTTTTGAATTCTTGTGCCGAAATCTTGGGGAAAAAGTATATAAAATTGATTCTGTAACAGTGTGTACTACACTTTTCACCAAGCTCTAGGGTTACCCTAACACATTTTTGAGATTTTGACCGAAAAGAAAGTTGGCCAACATACCTAAATCTCAAAAGATTTCTGAATATCTGATCAAATGTAAGGATCATCTTGTCTTGACTTTGCAATTTTTGAACATATCACTCTTTGCATATCGCGTCTACTTCAAGAAAAGAATTTGAAAAACTCTATACTACATCCTAAACGCCAGCTAACGTAGTTTTCTGATTTTTGTAATAATGAAGAAATCAGACCTCAATGACCACAAAACATCGTTAAAATCGTACAGAAATCATTTCAAATCCATTTCGTCGTTTTTGTAGTTAAAAGGAAAACCAAATGAGGTAGAGGAGATGACCATGGAGTCGAAATATCTTCATTCAATTTAGTGTGTGCATCTTGGAATTTGGTGACGATGCAAGGTGACAAGAAGATCTTTCTTCACTCTGAATGATTTTGCAGAATTTCAGCTTCACATGCAAGAGATTTGTGAATGTGCAAAACTTCGTTTTGAAGTACATTATTTTTCTGTTGAACTCCAAGATAAGTCGTTGGATTTATGGGACTCCAAGAATTTTCATCAAGACAGCTGATCTGGATCTTGTAAGGCCCCATAGTGAGCTGAAATTTTCCAGGAGTGATGATCCTCTACCCCATTTGTTTTTCAATTTGTCCCACTGAGAGAAGAATGGTGAGATGACCTTATTTGTACTGTGATGACATACTTCTGACACCACCAATTCATCCAAAAAACTGCTGGTAATCAACCTTTTTGTTCAAACATCCAAAGTTGAACAACCCTCCAAAATGGAATCAAAATCAGCATGAATTCTTTGTAATGCATTTCATTACATTGATTTTGGTTGTAAAATTCAAAAGATTCTTGAAAACTCTTGGTAAACTCCATTTGTTTGGACGATATCAACTACAATTATCTAAATTCCAAAGCCCTAAATCCCTAAATGTAAAAATCCAATTACTCAAGTCAGAAGCTCCACATTCCTTTGGCTTTGTTTGTTTTTGCAGCAGCATCGCACAGTGAGTGAAATACCATGGAATCAAAGCCTTGTTTTGATTCCAATCTTGATAATAAAAAGGCACCCCCTACTGTTGTAAAATGGGAACAGTAGAAGTTTGCTTTGATGTATTGGTTATCACATCATGACCGACACGATTTCCAAAGTCGTTTGTTTTCCCACTTCATGATTCTCTACACAATGGGCGGCAAAATGGTCACTTTTTTCGGTTAACCACATTATTCTACACCTCGTAAAATTAATATGCCAAGAGGAGCTGCTGAAAACCAGAATGCTTTATTTACTCGTAAAAAAGGGGCTGTTCGAAGCACCATTTCAAAAACCACTGAAAAGCCATTAGGAACATAAGGTCAAAAATTCATTGAAAAATCAGATAATTTTTCATTAGTGCAAGTGTTTTTGTGTCTTGAGATCGTTTTCTGAGAAAATCAACTTGGAAAGTTCTATTTGTAAAAACCACATATAATAGCAGAGTGTGTCTAAATGGAGAAGTCAAAAATCATTGCTTGAATCATTTTGTCATGTAAAGTAAAATCGGTTTTGTTCTAATGATTAATTCACATACTATACTAAAAGAACAACCTGCTGTTCTGCTGCACTTTCTTACCAATTTTTGCTGTGGCTTTTTGTCCGAAATGGATTTCCAGTCGGGTGTGTCCGTCGTGGGAGGCTGCTCTTCATATCGTCGCATTCCAATCCGCTACTTCCTCTTATCATCTTTCTTCGCTCTGACCAGAGCTTCCAGAGTGCTGACCAGTACCTGCAATTTCCTCAGATCACTCGATTGTTTCGCTTTATTTGGCACTCAAAGTTCAAACAACAAACTCTTTGAAGCATTTGAAAACATGTTTTCTTTCAGTGTCCGGCATTCTAAAACACTTTACCATAGGATTCCGACAAGTTTCGGTAGGTTCCGGTAGGCTAATAACATAAACGCCATCTTACCGTTTTGTTTGAAATCTTGTCGTGAAACGATTTCTCAACAAATAAGCCAGAACGAAAAAGTTCGTGCTACTACCCATCGATATGGTTGACTCTCTGTTTGGCTTCTTCTTCCACGACATTTTCTCAGGAGGCCATAATTTCTGGTTCCGCTCCCACATTAGTGGAACTTCCACATCCGATTAAGATCAAAGGCGGAGGCAACGAATGAACCGGCCATTTTGTCCAAACACTCAAAAGTAAATTGCTATTGTCATCATAACAGAAAAATTACAGCTTTTCTTTCAACTCTTCTTTTCCTCAAAGAAAAACGTAAAGAAAATAATAATGCAATTAAAAATTCTGCGCTGGACATCCGTACCTGCTAAAATTCTATACCTGAGCATAAACTGCACGGCTATGAATATGTATAACGCATATTAAGTTTTATGAGCGGTCTGGTAATTAAATCACGGCTTCCTGCAAAACCACGTGCTTATGGTTTTGTAAAACTACACAAGCTGAGCTTGGAAAAAACTGGTTGATTTTCATTTTGAAAGCTTGCAATGAATTGGAATTTTGACATTTTAAAACCATCTTTCTAATAATCTGATTTATTGATCACAAATTCACTTTTGGTGCAGTGTGTGTGCATTTTTTGAAACAGATCACTATGTGAAGAAAAGGGGATGTGGTGATAGCTTTCGTTTTGGGAAATGATGGCTTCATGATTTTGGCTTCTGCCTACTTACTACTTGGCTACCTGACGACAAAAAGTTCTCACGAGAGATATTTGAGGTTTGTTCAAGTATTCCATTCATTGGGAGCGTGGATTATGGGAAACGGGAAGAAGATCAAATGATGGGCAGCTGACCATGACTTCAATTATTTGTGGAAACATGACCAAAAATCAGCAATGATGATGATCACTAGACTGGTGGGAAGACAACAAAAAATAGTGTGAGAACAAACCTTCAGAATACAAGTAGTCACTCTATTCAAGTCACACAAGTCCAGGCGGTACCCAAAAACGGGTTTCAATTAATGACGGTGACATGGGCAAAACGGAACAACTAGCTCACCAAAATGGAATAATTTACATTGTACAAAAACACGACATCTACCAAAGAAAGAGGCGAAAGGGGAGAATTTTGAGACCCCCTCCTTAAAAATGAAATATTCTCAAAGTTACAAACAAGCATTTTTTAAACCTTTTTTAAGACCGAATATTTTGTTAACTAAAAATGCAAATCTAACTTTGTGTGCGAAAAAAAAGTTTAAATGACTTTTATAGCCAGCCATTTCGTAATGCAGGTTGCATTTTGTGCTGAATGCATAGTATCAAGACAAGAGAAGAAGACGCCTTATAACTTCTACAAGTATACGTGATGTTGATGACTAGTTCTAATTGCACAAAAACTGTCATAATTACACAGTCATTAGTAAACACAGGAAACACCCCCTTGTTTGAAGAAGCTCTCTAAGCTGACCCAGGAAGTCTAAGACTGCTCCATACTCATCATGATGCAAAAGGGCGCTTATTCTAGACGGGTGTGGGCGTGCCTAATCCGCCCCTTTTGGACCCCTAAGCTAGGATAGCGTGGCTAAGAACATGACTTGGTCAAAATGGTTTGTCTCACATTGACACAGAACACCAATTTTTGTTTCGAATAAATGGACTGAAAAGAGTGATTTGGGATAGTGTGTAGAAGCCAAGGTGCTAATTTAAAGGTACTAATTGAGGCCACTGTTCGTTTTTTAAAGTGATTAGAGCACGATTGTTTCCAGTCTGGCCAAAGTTGGCATGGGCACCACAAAAAGTGTGACAAAAGGCTTGGAAAATGGTCGAAATCCATTTGCTACAAGTCATGATTGCCATTTTATGCACATTTCATCTCTCTTGCCCATAATGTATTGGAAAAAGAAAAGAATGTCAACATCTAAGCGTCTCATTCACCAATGCTCATAAAAAATGTAATGAGTAGGGTTTCAAGAAACTACCATGACAGAAATCTAACCATTCAGTTTTTATTCAAAAAGATGCCATCTAGCCAATTTTTGGCAGACTTTAGTTGAACTAAGGGTAAGTGCAATTCAGTTTACTTTTCTCATTAGTTTACAAAGGAGTTTTTTTTTCAATGTTCAAATAGCGCAGATTGTAAATATCCACCACTGCTGGTTCCATTAGCGAAGGGGTTACAAAACGCGGGTTCCCTACAAATGACCAAGAATAAGTCAATGTGACACTTCCTGCAGAGATGGCGGTGCCAAGCAAAAGGATCATATGTGAACAAGGGGGGTGTCATAACCATAAAACCAACTTTTAAAAACAACCTTTGCTAACTTAGCCTTTTACTACTATCAAAATAGAGAGAGAAAAGTAAGGAAGGTCAGACAGGAGACGGAACCCCCCTCCTTACCTTGACTGAGTGGCTCAGTGTGACCAGATAATATGCATTTTCGCCTAATGTCAACTGAAATTACATTTGCAATGGGATTTCATCAATTTGGCAGCATAGCTAGTCCATTTAAACTTTGTGCATGACTTTGCATGCATAATGACGAAGCTTTGACATCATGACTCCTAACGAGACATTTGGCAAGAAAGTGAGAATCCCATTTGGAAGTAATGGTAAAAATTCCCATCTTCTACCTTCAGGGCTTGAAGACATAACCACTGCATTGCTGGGCTGTCAATGGGATGATCAAACAATGAATGAGGCTTCAATCATAGCTACTTTTTTACGCTGAGTAATTAGACGTCAAACGTTGGAACAATTGACATTTTCAAATAGGCCTAAAACTTCTAAAAGCGGCTAGATGGCGTTTAGTAAATAATTGTACCGAACACTACCGGAATTTGCCGAACTCCTATGACAAAGAGCCTCGAAATGCCGGAATGTTGAAGAAACAATTGTTTGAAATCTTCAAAGCAATCCAGATTGAAGCACCCTCTTTGCATTTCCAGAATTTGAATGAAGTAATCCATAAAAAGCTGCTGCTGCTGAGTGATTATCAACTTCCTTCGTTATTGAGGGCAAATGGAGACACGCTTCGCTCTTTGAAAAGGTTCCACTTGGACAACTTTTTGAGCATTACTTTTCACACGTTTTTCCAAAACAAAGAATGAAGGAAACCCTCGTGAGAACTAGAACAATGGTAGCACCACTTCATCCCCTTTATTTTTTAAAGGCTATTCATCTGACTTTGATTTAGGTGGAGACTCTAATGATAGACTCCAAAGATTAGATCAATCTGCTGATGTCTACACAAGTTCCTCTCAAAAAGCTGCTACTCTTTGTGTTATAAGAACTCTGGTCGACCATAAAAGGCTGGTCAAGTGGTTTGTCTCTTAAATGTAATTAGACTCTCCAAAGTAATCAGAAAAATAATCTGAATGGTCTACAGGGTGTCCCAACAAGTTTTGGTTAAGGTAACTAAGGAAGTGAACTTTTGATGACAATCATTTGACGGCTTTTTTAAATCGTTGACTTTTTCTGCCAAATGTTAAGTGGAGTTCAACGATTTTCCCAGGAGCCTCAGCATGCAGTAGAGCCACAGCAGTGTGGAACAAGCAGAGAAACGGCGATGATTTTGGCTTGTGCACTAAGCCAAAACACAATGTTGTTATGCATGAAGAGTGTGAGAAAATGAAACAGCGCTTCAGCAGCAGCTCTACTCTATGCTGAAATGATTTTTAACAGGCCAAAAAGAAGTTCTTCTGTGTGTGTGTCTCTCTCTCGCAATGTTGACTTTTACTCTATGTCCAAGAATTGTGAGACAAAGACCTCCCTGTACAAATAAGAGCAGAAGAAGGAGAGGAGCTTGAGGCAGAACTGAAATGCTCTAGCAAGTTCAAATATTGGAGTTTATTGTCGGCTCGACCTCGTTGTTAATGGAGCGATTGGAACTTTGATTTTGTATCGTTTATTTCACCCGGGATTTTTACAAATCAAGAATACATTTTAAATCAATATTTTAGGTCTTCTTCTTTTTTCAAAAGATTCTGTTTCCTAAAGCAATCAAGACGGTGAGTCCCAAAATGGCAGTGATTTTCTCCCCACTACAAACTTCTATATCTTCTGCAAAGGGCTATAATATCGAAAAAAAAAGGTTATTCAGAAATGATATTCATATTTGAGTGCCACAGTGTAGTGGTTCAAAAAGTTCTTGGTTATTTTGCAAATTATTTTGCTTACCAAAGATGCCTTGTCAACTTGACCCTTCAGCGTAGGACAATGATCGACACATGCTTTCACGGCTGCATGGGCCGCACAGATGCTCTTGTGATTTTTGGCTTGTTCTCCCAGCATCATAACTTTGCTGGTAATGCTAATGCATTCTTCTACTCTGAAATAAGCATAACAACAAAATCACAGTAGTAGTAAGTAGGATATTATCTTATAAAATCTTTGGCTGAACTGGGTTAATTACTTACTCTGTTGCAATACAGGCTCCCTGGGCTCCCTGATCTTGACAAACCACCAAAGTCAAAAGGAGGGGGAAAAGAATCACGCCCCTCATGCATACGTATGATGTCTTCATTGTAATGTTAACGACGAACTTGATACTGGCATGTTTAAAAGTTACTCTATTTATACTGAAAAGGGTGATAACAGCGCAAATTTCCCGCAATATCGGCAATATCTTGATTCTTGTCTGACATTCTGACAACGACGCAACAATATTGCTTCAATACTTGAATTAACGATAGTCAATTGGTAACTTTTGTAACTTTTTAAGGTAAAATCTAAAACTGCTCAGTGAAATCGTATCTACTGCCGATTGGGAGAAAAGAGCCAAAGTAGCAACCAAATATCCCTGGCTTAGCCGCACATACTGTTAAATGTAAATGCTAACTATTGGTGCTTATTGTCGGCTCGACCTCGTTGTTAATGGAGCGATTGGAAC
>LT728206.1:0-11761 GCA_900157175.1 Oithona nana
ATTGAAAACCTTCAGGATTCCATATCTTCAGGATTGCATACCTTCAGGATTGCATACCTTCAGGATTGCATCCCTTCAGGATTGAATACCTTCAGGATTGAATACCTTCAGGCTTCAAGATTGAATACCTTCAGGCTCCAAGATTGAATACTTTCAGGCTTCAGGATTGAATAAATACCTTTAGGCTTCATGATTGAATACCTTCAGGCTTCAGGATTGAATACCTTTAGACTTCAGGATTGAATACCTTCAGGTTTCAGTATTTTTAATACCTTCAGGCTTAAGGAATGAATAACTTCAGGATTGAATACAATACTTTCATTTTGGATTCTTTCAATATGTTCTTTGATTCTGAATGTATCCAATTCTGAAGGTATCCGATTTTGAAGGCATCCGATTCTGAAGGTATTCACATTTGAAAATATTCAATTTAATTTGCGACTCTTTCCTTATGAAGGTATACATTTCTGGAGGTAGTATTAGTAAAAAAAGGGATAAGTATTGAAAGGAATCACTTTTGAAGGGGCCGTAGGAAATATATCTAGTAAATCTCAAATTTACTAAGTAGATTTATATCTAGGTCTTAATGAGACATTTATCTAGAACAGACTAGATTTATATCAAGGTTTTCCATTTTTACAAGACTTTTATCAAGTACTAACTAGATTTGTATCAAGTTGATAAAGTCAAACCGTTCTTATATCTAGGAAATTATAAACCAACATTTCCTTACCTAACCTAACCTAATCTACGCTCTCTATCACCTAACCCTGCGGGAGCAAATCTACACCACCTTGTCCCAATATTCCAAAGCTCAGAAAGTTAGGTTAGGTTGGGTTAGGTTGTTTAGGTCAGCTTCGCTGACCATAAGCCAACCATAACCCAACCTAACCTAACTTTCTGAGCTTTGGAACATAATAGAGGCACCTAACAAAGTCCAACAACGGTGGGTGGGTAACAATTAATTAACCAATGCACAAGACTACTAAATCTTACCTCACCTAACAAAAAACCAAACCAAATTATTGAAAAAAGATTTTTGGGAAACTTGATATAAGTTTAGTTTAACCTCTGAAGTGAGAGAATTTCAAAAAGTACTAGATACAAAAACAGTTTGTTCTTGATACAAGAAAGGTAGGTCGTGAAAAACATACTGGATATGTATCTAGGTACTAGATATAAAGACAACCTAGACCCCTAGGGTTGCAACGGGTACCCGACAACCTATAAACTTGACCTGAAATTGAATTATCTGACCTGACCCGACTCACATTTTTAACTACGGGTAAAACCCGACCCGACCTAAAACCCGAGCCCAATTATGCGAACTTGTGGTTGAAATTGATTTTTTTTTCCAAAATTGTGAACCAAAGGGTTTGGTCTCGGGTTCCGGGTTGGGTCGGGTTTTACCTGAAGTTAAAAATTCAAGTCGGGTAATTCAATTGCGGGACAAGTTTTCGGGTTGGTTATCAGGTACTATACCTGTTGCAACCCTGGTAATTATTGCTTTACTTAAACCTTGAAGCTCCACTTGAAATGAAATATTTGTCTCTTGGCAGAAAATTGACAGGAGGGTATGTAAAACTTTCGAATTTGTTTCTGAGGAGCAGATGTCTGGAAGGTAAAAATGTAATAAAAACTTTATAAAGGACATTTCTTAGTTTTTACTGGGATTATAGTTTTTGAGTGGCAACAATTGTAAATATAGCACAAAATGAAAATTGAAAAATGTTTTGCTTAGCTACACATTATTATAGGGGACATAAATGTTCTCAAATATAGAAAAAAAGCAACAGATCTTGAACTGCTTTTATTTTGCTAACGCAACAATTTCAAACTAAGATTTTCTCTACTTTTGTTACACTCTATTTTTATCCCTTTTTTAAAATAAAAATATTGTGCCCCGCCCCTTAATTAAACGGTCAAATTGTCTCATCTTTATGTTGGAATGTTGTTGGTTGTTGTACCTACGCGAAGAATGAAGAAGGAGCCCAAAGGGATCAATTTTTCTCTGGTTTCAGTTAGTATTTGATGGACGTCAGAGTCACGCACACATCTCATCTTTCATCTGATCCAAGAAAAAAAGGTAAAAAAATTGTCCTGAACAATATTCTAAAACGAGATTCACAGTGTTTGAAAATTTCAAGGTACAATTTAGGGGCATTAGTATTCAAACAATAGAAGTGAAATTCTTTGCTTTTACTGAAAAAAGTCTCATTTTTCAATTTGAAAATGAGACTTTTTTTTAGTAATTTTCAAACAATGTGCAAATCACGAGGTTCAAGTAAAACAGTACAAATAGTTTTAGCGAAAAAAATTCTTAAAATTCCCCAAACTCAAGTTTCCAAGAAGACGACAACATTAGATCCAAGAATTGCGTCACTTTCCTTCCAACTTTTTTGCAACTCCGGTTGATTCCAGTATAAAAGCTCGCACGCGTTTTGAGGCCTTATTTTAGTTGGCTTTTGGAAGAGCTTGGAATGCTACGTTCGTGATCAGCTCGTGTTCACGGTGTGCTTTGCAAGCGCTTGCCTCTGACGTCACGACTAAGGCCGAGACGGGCTTACTAAAAAAGAAAGCCTAGCGAGAACACTTGGAGCCGTTGAAGCTGATTTTTCCCCTTAAGTTGACCTTCTCTCCAGTTGAACATCAAGTCCATAACCGAACACATCTGGGACGGATTTCAAGAATTTTCAACATCCTTTTATTGGAAGGATGTTGGCTTGAAGCCTTGACAAGTCAATTTCCTAAGATTTCCTAAGACTCCCCCGACAATTTTCTGTTGGGTAAGTTATGCAATGTAGGTAACTTTGGCTACTTTGGGTTCGCGACCGGCACATTTTTGGGCTTTAAGCCAAGATTTGGGATGTATTGTAGGTCAGTAAAGTCATCTTTAAAAGTGTTGTCACAAATGTCATTTCTGAGAACGAAATTCTGCTGCGGCCCTCATTTTGAGAACAAATATTGCAGCTCTGACATTCCTTTGAAGTCAAAAAGAAAGCAGATTTTGGAGACTCTATTTCTTATTACATAACAAGTGAAAATTCTAAAGAATTAGAACTTGGTCTGGGTTTTTCCCAAGAGGCCAAGAAACCGGTAAATACAATTACAGCGTGGTAGCTTACAGCAGTACAGCATGGCAAGTGGAGAAACCGGTATAAACCAGCTTTCTACTTTCCCTAACAAAGACAGAGTAGCTGAGAGCTCTCTAGAGAGCTTTTTAGTATACTAGTAAAATTACATATTTGAAATGACCTCTTGTAAAAGCAACTCTAGTCAGGTCAAAATACTTGACATTTCTGCCTCCTTCTCAAACTCGCAATTCATTCAATGTGTTTTCCCTTTACAGATTTACTTGAAGAATTTTGAAGGATTTGAATCATCAAAATGAAGATTCACAATCGAAGTTTGTTGCATCGGATTGCATCTCCGCTCTACAAGACCTTGGGAATCCTCTTGGCACTCTACTTGTTTGTCTGCTCCTTGACATTCCTCAGCACCTCCTTCAGAATCTTGGGAGGTCGAAACCTCTCCAAACTTTTTTCATCCTCGGAAATCCTGTCAAATCCCATCGTTGGGATCATGATTGGCATCCTGCTGACCGTTGCGGTGCAAAGTTCAAGTACTTCTACATCGATCATCGTGGCTTTAGTCTCGGCAGGTGCACCGGTCAAGAATGCTATCCCTATGATTTTTGGGTCCAATGTCGGCACATCGGTGACCAATACCATCGTGTCTATGACCCAAGCTGGAGATCGAGAAGCTTTTCGTAGAGCTTTTGCCTCTGCTACTGTTCACGATATGTTCAATTGGTTGTCTGTCATTGTCTTGACCATCATTGAATTGGCTACTGGATTCTTGGAAAAGACGACTCAAGTCATAGTTGATAGTATGGATTTTGATGAGTCTAATAATGCTACGAGAAATAATGGTTCAAGTGGTGGAGGTGGTCCCGATTTGCTAAAACCATTGACCAAACCATTGACCAATCTGGTGGTTCAAGTGGACAAAAAAGTTTTATTGGGATGGTCTTTTCAGGTATGGTATTTTTTGCAACTATATGGCACAATATTCAACTTTAAAACAAAATACACTTCTTGCCAACAAAAAACCACTTTACTACAACAAAAAACCACTTTACCATTTTTTGTTTTGTTTTTCAGGACCCTGCCTATGCTAATGTCACCAGCATTTTGAAGAAAGTTGATCCCAATGAGGGATCAACCTACCTTTTGGCCCTTTTAGGCCAAGAAGGGCTTGGTTGGGACGATGTGGTCTTAGGCATCATTTTATTAACCTTCAGCCTGGCCTTGCTCTGTGGTTGTTTGATAGCCATGATGAAGATTCTCAACTCCATGCTGGGTACCCAAATGGCCATTTTGATCCAGAAGACCATCAATGCCCAAATTCCCTATGTTCCTTGGTTGACAGGGTACTTTGCCATGTTGCTAGGTTGCGTGATCACCATCTTGGTAAGATCTTCATCGGTCTTTACCTCCACCTTGACACCTCTATGTGGTACTGGTTTGGTCACCCTGGAGACAGCTTACCCCATGACCTTAGGTTCCAACATTGGCACAACGACAACCTCCATCTTGGCCAGCTTTGCCGCCGAAGGCCGCTACTTGAAACCTTCCATCCAGATCAGTTTTGTCCACCTTTTGTTCAACATTTCGGGGATTTTACTGTTTTATCCCATTCCACTGATGCGTTGGCCCATAACCTTGGCTCAAATCCTTGGTGACGTCACGGCCAATTACCGATGGTTTGCAGGCTTGTACCTCATTTCCATGTTCGTGGTTGCTCCCCTCTGTGTCTTTTTTCTGTCATTGGCTGGTACCACGGTCATGTACTCGGTGGTTGGACCCTTCTTGGCCATTGTCGCGGTCATTGCTTTGGTCAATGTCATCCAGGCTCAAAGATCTCATTGGTTGCCCCATGTCCTCAGGGATTGGACTTTTCTACCCTTGGCCATGCGTAGCCTCAAACCCCTGGATGACTTTTTCCGAAGCTTGCCCTGTTGCTCCAAATGTACCGTTCAACTTGAACCTGAGCACCAGGATGTGGAGGCAGCCATTGTCAAAGCTACTATGGAAGGAGGCGTTCAACATTCTGAAGAAATGCAAGTTTTGGTTGGTGCTACTAAAAAAACTCCAATGATCTCGCTTCGTCAAGAAGCTTAGAATTTTAGTAAAAATTGCCAAATTGTAAAAAAAAAAACTTAAGAAAAACACAAATTCACACATACACAAAAAGGAAGAAAAGAAACAAAAAAAAATTAATAAATTTTTGGTTAAAATGTAAATATACTCGCGAGTGTAAATATATTTTTGTATCTATCAGAACTGTGAAAATATAGAACACATTGCTTTTTCTGACGAAACTGGGTCATAGTATGTAACATCTTTAGTTCTTAGAAAGGCCACAAACAAAGGCCTAGTCTCAAGGCCAATGGCCCAACATTGCGCAAAAGGAAGATGTGAGTCATCATGCTAGAGGGAGCTTATGTAGAAAGCTTTTTGTCCCAAGAACGTCTCGTGACAAAAGCTTATGCAAGATAAGACTGCTGCGTAACTTTTTAACTTGACCTTGCTTATCAAGTATTGAATTCTTATCTTGAAAAAATGCAGATTTTGAAACTATTTTTGTTTTTCTTTATTGCTTTAGTACATGCACAACAATGTAATATACCAGGAATTTGTGTTAATAGTGAAGTAATTGAAGTCATCAATGACATATCAGAGTATGAAGTCTGCTTGGAAGAATGCAAACAATTGCAAGAGTGTCAATGGATGAGTTTTTATCCAGATGGATTACTTTGTGAATTGTTCAAAACTTGTCCGGAAATTGATGAAACAATCTGTCATAATTGCATAAGTAGCCAAAAATCTTGTGGTGATGATGACCACTTAAGCAAAGTATTGTTAATCAGTGGTTATCCATATGCTTCATCCAGGAACACTGAATTGGTTGACTTGAACCAAGGTGTTTCCTGTCAAGGATTAGCCCAGTATCCTTATGAAATGAGTCATGGTTTTGGTGGTTTGATATCAGACCATTTGGTATTACTTTGTGGTGGAGCTTTTGGACCATCTTTCCAAGATTGTTATTATTGGGATTTGTACCAAGAAATTGGTTTTCAAAAATCTGATCGTCCATTGATACAATCAAGGTACAGTAGAAAGTAAATGAGAGGTCCTGGGTTCGAATCCCGTCTGAGGCAAAAAAATCAATGTCTTGAAAATTGCTAATTTTTCCTACTGTGTAAGGTATGGTGGAGATAGTGTTGTGACTCAATTTGGCTTATGGATCACTGGAGGAAGAGACATCAACAATGAGTATCTTGACACAAGTGAAGTAGTCAATTTGAATGAAATCCGTGTGGGTCCTAAGTTGCCATATAAAATGGCATTTCATTGTGTGGCTAAAATTGGTGAAAACGTAGTGGCATTTTCAGGAGGCTGGAATGGAAATTCATACACTAACCTAACTGTATTTTACGACCTGAATTCTGAGACTTGGGAATCCGGACCGGATTTGAAGCAAGCTCGAGAATACCATAGCTGCTCTGCTTTTCAACAAAACAATTCGACTTTTTTGGTGGTTGCCGGAGGATGGTACAATGATTTTATTGCTTCGGTAGAAATCCTAGATTTTGAAACCAATCAATGGTTGGAAGGCCCGGATTTACCCAAGGCCATGGGACATTTCCAAATGATTTCTAGTCCGGATCAGCAAAGTGTTTTAGTCATTGGAGGATATGATGGGACATATCGGAATGAGATTCTAGAATTGATTTGTAATGGAATTCACGATTGTCAATGGACTTTGAAGCAGACTTTAGTTGAAGCTCGTCAAGATTTTGTGGCTATTTCGATACCCGATTCTTACGACATTCATTGTACGAATAACAATAAACAATTTGGTCTTTTTTGGTGATTTATGTTCTACCTAATAAGGCCTTGGCTAAATTGTTCATTTCTGTTCAAATCTGTTCGTGTGTTTCAACAGTTGGCTTACCGTAAAATTAAACAAGAAGTTCCATGTGCTCTAGCAGCTCTCAATCGTGTTCGGAGACTTTGATGGCAATCCGGATTCTGTCCTGAGTAGCGGGCAGCGGCTTATCCACACGAAAACAATCGTATTTAGCAAAACGCGAAATCGACGTGCTTTGATAAGGCTTTGCAGCCTTGCAGGTCAGTTCTGGAACACAACTGAGAATTGAGATATTGAGAAAATCAGCAGCGTTTATGACGTCACTGCCCCTCATCATTTTCACGACTCAACTCTCAACTTGACAAAAACAACTCCCCGTCAAACTCGAAAACGTACAATCGAATTCATTAAAATTCAAATAAAAATCCGGATTAGAAAAACATGGATTGACAACATCAGCTGATGGTCTGGATGCGATCCGGAATTCGGAAAGTTTCCAGCTGATCGCACAGATCAAGCTGAAGCTGAGAGAGGCTGAACTTGCCAGACAAGCCGAAGCCGAAAAACAAGCTGAACTTGCCCGACAAGCCGAGCTGAACTCGCTAGGCAAGCAGAGTCAGAGACAGTAAAAGAAAGAATCATGGCCGGCTGATGTTGGCAGTAACATGGTTAAAAATGGGATGATGCCGGAAGAGCTTTTCAATCTGTTGGTGAAGACGGTGATGGACAAACTTGGACAAGTGAAAGAAGAAGACAAACCAAAGCCTGACTCTTGAGTTGCTTTCACGTTTGTCACTTTGCTTGTTGTCTTTTTCCACTTGCTCCTAGTCGGGTCCTCCACCAAGCAGACACACCACCCCCGACACCTCCTTCAATAATAGACACTATGAATCAAGAAATCGAAGAATTACGTGCTGAAAAAGAAGCTTTGAAATTACAGTTACAAGAGGCCAAAGAAGCAAAAGACAGGCGCAGGCTGAAAGCAGAAATGAACACGGTTATTGATGACCTAGAAAGAAGACTTCCTCTTTGTGTGGTATGTGCAACCAATGTGCCGGACAGAATTTTTATTTCCTGCATGCATGTGTACACCTTTTTGAAAAAAACAGAAAAAGAAAGTCTTGAAAAAACAGAAGAAACTGCGACAAATGAGAGATACAAAAATTCATCCAGAAATTCATGAGCCAGTTCAAGAACCTTTGGGTGGATCCGATTTGGGGGGGATCGTTATCGAATCCGCAAGCACCCCCCAAACCTCAACTCAACATGAGCCCGAAAATTCACACTCCGCAGCATTTGAACAGCCTTTAAAAGAAGTTAACTCATTAACTGACAGGTCCTGGAAATGCCTTCACAAGCGACGAAGAGGATGAAAAGGAGGAAGGCAATACATCAGTTGCGAAAGGCGCGAAAGACGCGAAAGGATTCCGGAAATTGAAGTCTTTGTCACTTTACTGTTGAGATCAGCGAATATTCAGGTAGGTAAAGTTGACTTTGATTTCGACTTGTTTTATTCCAATGCCCGTTTCTACGACATTCACTGTTATGAAAAAATAAACCATTTGGCCTTTTTGTAATTGCTAATTAGGCCGGAATAATTAGTTGACTTGACTCCAGATCAACAATCTTGCTCATAAACCCTAAAGTACTAAAATATTCATAAGTGAGCAAATGCAATGTAAGGCCTTACAAAACGGTTATGTTATGGTATTGCCTATCGGTATCCTAGCAACATGAAGGCGTGAAGTCTACTTAAATTCCCATTGTAGGCCTACCTATAGTGTCTTTTGTCAATTACTTGTCACAAATTCATGTGTGAAAACTGAACAGGGCAATTTTAGTGTCGTAGAGACAGCGCAACGACGCTCGTTTTCTGCTTTGGTAACGGTTGTCCCCGTTGTCCTTGACGTCATGAGCAAGGCCAAGGCTACCTCAGTTAAGGTCAAAATGAAGGCTACTATAGTGGTGCTTCTTTTTACGGTCTTTAGTGTGAAGGCCAATCAGTATTTGGAGTCCTTGTACTGCCAAGATTTTGAACAAGTTGAGGACAGGTGTCAATCCAATGGAAAAGATGATGGGTAAGATTTTTTTTTTTTTTTTAAGATGGTAAAACGGAAATAATTTCCCTCTATGGTGAAACGTTTTCTGTAAGGTAAAACATTTTCCCATAGAAGTATAACAGGGTGGAAGTAAAACACAGATCCACAGACTGCACAGATTACACAGACTCAGGATTTTTTTAAAAATCGCAGAACATCAGTCTGTGTTTTACTTTTTTAAGAAAACACAGACTCAATATTATAAAACACAGACTGGAAGGGTGCTGCTAAATGGTACTTACTTATCAGGGATGCAACAAGCCTAGGCTTGGCTTGAGCTTGGCTTGAACGATTTTTCCCAAGCTTTTGGAGGCTTGAATCTTGAAATTCTTATTCAAGCCTTGGCTTGAGCAAGCTTGAACCTCAAAATCAAGCCTAGACTTGGCTTGACTCAAATCTTGATAGTGCAAAGCTTGAGAAGCTTGAAGCTTGTATTGAAAGTACTTATGCAATCTTCTGTTAAACCTTATTCCAAGTAGGAAGATGCTACTAGGAAAGCAAAGAGTCTGAGATGTTCAAGCTTCAGGCTTCTCAAGCTTTGCATTATCAAGATTGAGTCAAGCCTGATTTTGAGGTTCAAGCTCCAATCTCCTAATTCTCAAAGATATGAGTTTGCACATTTCTGTAACTATATGTCAGGCATACAGACAAAGTTGGTAAAGGCTTGAATTATGGCTTGAAGCTTGAGCCTAGGAATAAGAATTTCAAGATTGAATCCTCCAAAATGCTTGAAAAATTCAATCAAGCCAAGCTACTCAGAGGATTCTACACAGTCAATTCTTCAGTCTGTGTTTTATCATATTGCAATCTGTGTTTTACCAAAAAAATAAAACACAGACTAGGAATTTTCAAAAAGGTGTGAAAAATGAGCCAGTCCGCGTAATCTGTGAGCCAGTCTGTGGATTTCCACCTCAGTCTGTGCAATCTGTGTAATCTGTGCAATCTGTGGATCTGTGTTTTACTACCACCGTTTGTGACATGGGACATTTCTAGAGCAATTGCGTAAGATTACTTATAGTCTTTTGGTCCCAAGGGTCATTTAGAGAACATTACGTAAGAACTTACCTGTCCATAGCAATGGCTACAAGACTAAATACAGATACGGAAACAGACATGTAAGCGATGAAATTGTTGATGGTACAATACGCTTCGCCGAAAATCCACTCCCTTTAATAACAAACGTCAGAGTTTTTGTTTTGTTTCTTAAAAAAATGTTTTATATGTAACTTACCTGCTTTTCATGAATGTAAAATTAAAAGCAGTGTTGAGACAAGACATCATTAAATCTGCACAGCTCAGATTTACAAGGAAGTAATTGGTCACATTTTGCATTCGACGATGACCTTGAAGGGAAGAAAATTCGGTATTGAAAAATCGGTGATTAAACGAAAGAAGAAGAAGCTTTGGATTTTCCTAGAAATCCTATTATGAAAAGTGTCATTTAGTCATTTTATAACATAGCGAGCGAAGGAAGCTACGTTATTTGAATTTTGACGCCAAAAATCAACATATTTGAATGTACTACTCTTGAAATTGTGTCGCGTACTGTGAAAAGTTCACGACAGCTGGCTTGATTTATGCATACGCCAAAGAGAGCATTTGTGTCGTATTCTGTTGGTGACTTTAAAAGAAAGTTTTCTACGTGACAGAAATTCATTAAGCTTTAAATTAACCGGCAAGGTCGCGGCGAAAACGATGCACCTTGGCTATCTACGTTTCACTGAACAAAGGTTAAAGAGGTTACCTATGACAATCCAGAAGACAACCAAGTTCCCGCAAATGGCCACTACCAGCATAACTGTGAAAATGGCCGTCCAGAAAAAGTCTGCGCCGTAGCCCATGGTGTAGGGAGTGATGCCATTTGAGCCATTGCGGCCGCCATGCGTCCAGTTGGAAGCCAGTTGTGGATACAAATCGGCGAATACTTTGTTCCAGGTTTCTAAACATTCTGAGCCGTATTCGCGTGCCAATGAATGGACAATGTATTCTAGGTTCTGTAATTAATAAAAGTAATGTCGATCAATATGAATGAATGGGAATTGGGAATTTGGTTTCATTTCAAATTAGAAATTGAAATCAATTAATCTAACTTCAATCAAAACGCTCCTTAGGTTAAGAAAAGTATGCCTTAAAAAGAACCTTCAAAATACATCGGTATCAACATATGTATTATGTATGTTTAGGACTGTAAACGGGTTCAAATCGATTGAAATACAAAAAACTCTCGCGGTCTTTTTTCAACATTCGATCCTCGGCACTACAACTTATTGGTGGATGGCATGTTTTTTTCGTCGGAATGAAGGTTTGTAGGTTTGTACCGAAAAATAGATTTGTTTTTGTTCCTTCCACTTCTATCTACTTTAGCGAAATTAAAGCTAAATTCAATTTACCACTTCCTCTTTCACATCGGTAGAAAAACCCGATACAAAAGTCTCATCGTAGAGAGCAAGCTATATAACCTAGGAATGTATTTCGAACCAATCATTTTTCCAAGAATTCAAATCAATTTTTGGTCTTTGTTGACCACCGTTTCTGTACCAATAATACGGAAAAATATTTCAGTATATGAGCGGTTCATTGAAAAGATTAAAGTCAGCAGCTTGCATGATCGAAAGGAGACATTTCTAACCATTTCAAAACACTGTGTCTCTTAACACAAATAAATGGTCAGCTTACCTGCGAAGGTACATTTTCTCCCACAGCTCGAAGCGTCAAATTCCGAACAA
>LT728207.1:0-11571 GCA_900157175.1 Oithona nana
TTTGACCGCAAGCTTCAGGTTTTCAAAAACTCCGAGTAGCAGTAGATTTTTTGGGAAGAAATGTGGGTTTAGCATTTTTTAGGGTAAATAATACAGTGTTATAGTCTCATCATCCAGAAGAAGAATGAATATCTGCGCGGTTAACGAGTGCTCTACTTTTTTTTAGACTATCAAAGCATAGTACTACTGACCCTTCAAGTGCTTACTAACCGGAACGTAATATACTGCAGCAAGTTTGACGACTTCTTCTTTTATAACTTTTTATGCATTCTGCAGTTAGAACCGGATGTACTCTACATGTACACATAGTACGTATATGACTGTATGTCCGTTTTTGACCCAGTACTGTCAGTGAACTGATAGTCAAACAAAATCACCAGGTGGGAAAATCAAACCAATGACTCATCTGAATTTTTACGCCAAAAATGTTAAATCCGGTTTTGAGTGATTTTTCAGCCAGTGTGGTCCTGAATCCAAGATTACGGAGATTGGAGAAGCGATTAAAGTTGAATCATAAAAGTAGAGACAAGAAGGCATTGGTTTTTTCACTCTCTGTCAATTGTGTGTGTGGTTCTAAGGCTAAAGAAGCTAAAATGGCCTTGTCTTCTTCCAAATCTGACGCAAGTAGTCATATTATTATAGTGCCGTGGTCACCATAATCCAATAGGAATGACTTGAATTTCTTGAAAGCCTGGCTTTTTTCTAAAATAATGAAGAAGCAACGGCATGTGTTGCTTGGTTGCCAGGAGGGGCGAAAAGAGGGCGGAGAGAGACAATAGGGTCATTCATTACAAAGGAACCGTTGTTTACATGCTAAGTATAATTGTCTAATTCTCCATTAGAATTAGAGCGTCAAGGCATCTTTATCCTTTTCATCTTCTTCTTTTCAAAGGAGAAGGAAGAAGGAATGACACGCTGTATTTTTCTTTATTTATGGGAGAATTTTCCCGAGTGAAGCCACCGTCCACGGTTGACTGGTTAAGTGCGCGGATCGGAGCTACTACTAGTCGATCCAAGTAACCAGTGGATTATCTTCACGTAGATTATCCGATATGGATACTCTTATTATGATTTTACCGAGGTGCGAAGCACCGAGGGAAAAACATCTTTTGATCTTATCTGGATCTAAAGTGATTTGGTGAATACTGAATTTTAAGTCCAAAAGTAAGGTTAGGTTGGAAATGGGTACTCAAAATACAACAGGGATACAATATGTATAGATGTATCGGTAAAAGGTAATTTTGTAATTTGACTATTTTATGCCTGAAATAGTCCATTGATGGTGGTGGTGAAGCGCTTCGGCACCTGGCGATCCAATGTCGAAAAAGGACTTTTTCGACTACTCGTGTTGTAGAGTATAGTCTCCTTGCAAGTTTTTCGTGATTGGTGAGCGTCGAGCGCGTTCAGAAGCCTGCGAATTGAAGCTGGTGTACTTACAGAAGCGACGAGAAACAAGAAAGTGAGTCCGGTGCTAGCGTTCAAATCTCCGCTGCTTCTAATGCTGCTGCTCTACTGCTACTGCAGATTGTGAATGCTAGACAGCGCTAGAGCAGAACAGTACGGCTTGGGACCCTTGGCATTACACATTAGCCTAGTGCCCTAGTAATCATGAAGTGAATAAAGTGTACCGAGAAGAAAAAACCCAGTGAATTGCTCTGTATTCTTACAGAAGAGAAATAAGATGAGAAAAAATAAGTTTAGACAGCCGCCTTAAAATAGTCAAGATTGAAGCTGAGAACTCGATTAAACCTAGTCTCAGGTGTACTTCAGCACAGTATGAAGAATACTGCGCGAATACATTTTTGCAGATGTATTCTGCATATTTCCCTGTTAATGCTTTCACTGCCTTCAACGTCGAATAGAGTTGAAGCACAGAAACAAAATGAAATGCAAGGGCAGTACGAGACGGTGGACTCTTTCGGAGAGGCCATCAACGTCTTCAACTTGACCACCATTAGTCCCAATGAAGAATCAGCGACCAAAGTCAGTCCCGAAACCATTGATACCCTTTTGGGAGCTTTGGATAATGCGGCCGCTACTATTGAAAACGCTCAAGTTTCCACGCTGGATGGACAAGATTACACCACCGAAAAAATGCCGCCTATGGACGGTTCGGAAGACATGGAAACCGGTTTTACCGATGTACCCAATTTTAATCCAGGCGGTGGAATTAATGGTGTACCCAATGGTGATAGTGTTGACATTGAAGATTCCGGTGAAGATGTGGGGAATACGGAAATACCCGATTTTCTCCAACCCACCAAACCCCCTTTCTTCAACCCGGGGTCGGGTCAAAATATCGATCAAGTTCTAAACCCGGGTCAAGCTATCTCGGAATTTTTGCCGGATAGACCGGATGAAGTGTTGATCACCACCACCACTACCACCACGGTTAGACCTGGTGTGGATGACGCTGAGGTCATCGATCAAGATACCGAGGTGGTGGACGAAGTCAACAACGATGCCGTGGAAATCGTGGCCATTGACGATGGTTCCGGCATTAATGCCACAGTGATCGAAACACGAGCTTTTGATATGACCACCTACTTATCAGACTTAGAAACCCGAATTGTGTTTCACCGGCTAGACAACGGAATTTGTCAACTGCAGTGTACTGTGATCACTCGGACTAACCGGTTATTCGAGGACGATAGAGGCAATGCCTTGGAGGTGGAGTACCTGCCGACCATCTATCTGGTCGACGGCCGGACAGACTGTCGTGGCCTCGTGGAAGAAGGAGGCGAAGCTCTAGTTAAATTCATCGGTGCCATCCGATTCTCCGGGATTGTCATCGCCGATATCTCCAGTGTTTTGCAGTTTGACGAGCTTTATAATCGCTGTATTGCCATTTTAGTCAAGAAAAACTTCATCGCCGCCGATGGAAGTATCATCAGTAGCACAGACATTCTGGCCTCCGTCTCCACCCAAAGACCTCCAGTACAGGAGGAAAGTGTGCCGGAAATTAGTGCAGCCGATGAAAATAGTCCATTGGCCACCCGGCCGCCACCCGGGGTGGCCATAGATTATGTTCCTGATTCGGGGGTCATTGCCCAGCCTCTGCCGGGCATCTCGGATTTACCTCCATTGACCAATCCTGAGAGTGAGGCCGTAGTCGACAACTCTGTGGCCACCCCCAGTTCTGTCGATAATAATGAGGTGGATCGGCCTCCACCGGAAATTGACCGGCCTCCAGTGACTGTCGATGATGAGGATGATTTTTGGGACGGATGGCCAACATTTCCATTGACCTCACCTAGACCTTTTGTGCCTGCAAGTACAACTTCTACCACTACAACTACAACTAAAAGGCCAAGTGATAACTTTTGGTCAGGATGGCCCACTATTACATTGCCCACTTTGCCGACTTTGCCACCAGTCACCATAGGTACTACTACCAGTCGACCCACCAGACCACCACTACCCACTTTGGCACCAGTCACAGTCACAAGACCAACAAGGCCAACTACAAGACCTCCGAGGCTTACATCCACTGCGAGACCAACTAGGCCTACAACCACTACGAGACCAACTAGGCCTACAACCACTACGACTACAACGACAACAACAACTACTACAACAACTACCACAACAACTACCACAACAACAACCACGACCACAACAACTCCTACAACCACTACCACAACTACTACTCCAACTACCACAACTACCACAACCACCACCACTACAACAACTACCACAACAACGACAACTACTACAACTACTACTACAACTACTACTACAACAACAACTACGACTACCACAACAACAACTACGACTACGACTACTACCCCAATTGAATTCTTAATGCCTGGAAATGTGGAGCCAGATAAACCCTCAATGCCTGGAAATATTGAGGATGACAAACCCTCGATGCCCGCTGAAGATCCTGATGAAGGCTTGACCTTTGGTGGTGGTGGCGGAGGTGGAACCGGTGATTATGGTAACTACGGCGACTACGGCCAATACGAAACTGGTAATACCGATGATCTTGACCCCGGGATCTTAGGCAACTACGACATCGAAGACTTGTACGGCGACCCTCCGCCTTTAGACAACTACGAAGATCTATTGCCTGACTACGATGCCGACCCCGTCATGTATTTCGACCAAGTGTCAACCACTACAGTGCCACCGGACATGTACGATTACTTGTTCGCTTTCGACAAACCCTCCCGAAATCGGGTAGGCAACGTCCCCAACAAAGACAAACCCCGCAAAAAATTCAATGCTCAAGCCCTCAAGGAAGCCTATGCTGCCCTTCTCAATTCCTCGGGGGACAAGTCCAAACGACGGAAGAAACGTTCCCTATGGAGCGGGGTCAGCCAATGGGCATCGTCAGCCCGAAGTTCGGTCTTTAGCGGCTTCGAAGACATCTTGTCTCGCAGCTCGATTTTCGACGGGGTGGAAAGTCTTGCCCGGCAGTTCCTGCAAAGAATCACCAGTCCCATCAAGCCCAAAGTCTTTGGCCTTTTGGACCGGCGGGCACCCCTCCTTTTTCGTCAAAATAATTTTGTCAAGATCTCGTTGTCGCAATTCTCAATCGTCTCTACAGGCACAACAGGTAAGACTAACTCTTTTCTTCTTCAATAAAGCCTCAAGCCATGTAGTTCTGACTAGGACCGCAAAGTAGACTTTGGTTTTTGGTACTATGTGATGGTAGCATAAAACTAACTTCTTCTAGCCCATAGAAAGGTTCCAAGGCAAATTGAGTGGTTGGAAAGACGTGATTGAAAAATCTGTTAGATATACAGGAATGTTTCCAACTTGCCCGGACAACCTGTTGCTTGTAGTATTAGTCACGTTCTTCATATTACTCAAGTCTAGCAGGAATAATTGTCTAGACAGTTTTAGACGTTATTGTTGACCTTTGTTTATGATTAGGATAAATGAAATGCTGCTATTTGTTGCAGTATTCGCACGGATAGCTCTACAGATTTCTTTCATTTAGCAGTGCAGTGGTCACCTTGCTGCTGGATGGCACATGTAAACGTCAAAGCTGACTTCAGATCATTGGTGACCTTGATAATTTTGATTACCATATCCTAAAGGTTCGAGTGTTGCATAGCGTGACGCTCGCTCTTGACTTTGCTGCTGCTGATAACTGTGTGTGAAAATCAATATCATCTTCTGTCATAAAACTAAAATTACACTAAAATTCACCCGCAAAGATGTCTTTTTAACGATCTGCATTGGTAACAATTACCCATGAGTGTTAGGACGCCAGTAGCTGCTTATAAAATGGATTTCTGTTGTAACGAGATGAACTTTTTTTATATGTTAAATTCAACATGAATTCTGCTATTTGAAAAGTTTAAGAGCGAGCAAAACAAGTTTTGATTGCTGTTAAACGACTGATAGTGAAAAATGCAGTTGATTTGAGCTTAAAATGTGCAAATGAAACAAGACACGAAGACCATGTAAACATAGATCTTATTTCTTGATTGATTTTATTTTCCCTTTGGTTGACTATACTTTCCAGCTTAGTATTAGCGTCAGGCTTATGCATTTTCCGTCTGCTTCTGGGTTCCGTTCCATTCGTCAATGCCAATGTTTGAGTCTAATTGTTCTTCATAAAACATTTTCTGCAGCTGAAAATTATTGCGGCTTTTTGGTTAAATATCAATTTCGTCGTCTAGCGAATTCTACTGGGGCTATTAGACAGGAAAATTTCTTTGGACAGTGGACACATTTTCAATCCTTTGTTCTTTTAGAAACAAAGTACAAAATGAACGTACACATGTAAACTGCAGAATAGTCTGTTATGTAAATGTGTTCAGTTAGCGGAAAAATGACCTACTGACGCAATTTGCCCAGAACTCCAGAAGAATTCACGGAAATGAAGCCGAAAACAATATGATTTTTAGTCGAGTTGCAAAACCTTTTCAAAGATTGTCTCATTGAACATTAAAAATCAAAATTGCCTAGCTTTTCGTCCTCTTTAGAAAATCGGAGATGATCCTCAAAATCGGTGACATGTTTTAATAAACATAAAACTGAAATTTGAGCAATTTTTCATAACTCTGTGATCGTGCGGATTTTCATAAAAATGGGCGTGCATAATTGGTAAATATAATGTTTAGTACGCAGAAAAGCGAGATTATGAATTTTAAAACCAAAATGATGCTTATCACTTTGAATTAAAATTGGCATATATTTCAACCAATTTTAGGACTCTTCATCGTTCACAAGACAGATTTCGTCTCTGATATTGATGGGTGAATGACAATGTTTTTGCGTCTTTTTTTTAGCGGTTGAGCGCATTTCTAGTGAAAGTCGTTTTTGTCTAGCGTCACTGTACGTACTGTTGTATGTAGTGTACTATTCTAGACAGAGTGGCAATCTGTCACGGCTTAAGTCAAGTGTAATCAATCCCGGGAAAAAGACCGAAGTAGTAAAGTGCGCTATGCCGCATGCTGCCGTTCACACATCTCTTTCTCTCTCCAACTCTCGATAGTTGAGATGCACCACATCATCACCGCGTCAACTCTTCCGTGAACTAAACCATTTCAAACCAGAGAAAGTCTATTAAAAAGTGGTTCTTCCCTCGATGCTTTCCTCCAACAGAAAGTGTCATTCTTTTCTTATTTATTTAGCCTTTAAAATCCGACGCTAGAGGGCGTCTAAAGGGGTGAAAAATGAGCTGAAATATTCTGGAAAAGTTGCTCTATCATCCAACGGTTATTAGTAAACAGAGCTGCTATATTTTAAACTTTTTTTATACTTTTGATTTGTAAAAATCTCCCCCCTATCTATTTTCTTGGCTGCTGCGGTCAAATATTTGCTGCACCGCCTTGAAGACTACTCCTATCAAATATCAATGAATGACAGAAACATTGCGAAAAAGGAGTTCTTTCACGTCCTTCTTTGATAAATCTGCGATCTACCGTTAGTCAAATCCAAGAAAATTCATCGCCAGGTAGCAGCAGCAGAGGGACAGATATTTTTTAGCTTCTCGATGACTAAACCGCAATTCTTGAATTCTGCATTTGCCTTCAATTTTTTCTTAAAGAAGTCTTTACCATTGTATCCGTTCTATCCCTTCATGCTCGGGTTTTAGGCCAGCCCAAAAACTGAGTTTTAGTCCAACAAAATGGAAAGTCACTTTTATCCCTCTTATCTGTGATAGTCGTTTTTTAGGCCAGCCCCATCAAACACTTAATAAAACAAAACAAGATTAAAGCAACTTTTATAGTCGGATCAATGTCAAGAATATTTAATGGCTAGATGGAGCTAATTCGAGCTGCTTTAGCCAAGCACAAAATTGCAATTTGATTGCACTTTTTTTCAGTATGTAGCAGAGGGGATTAAAAGCAATACTACTTTCTCCAGCAGTGGCAGCAAGTTTTCTCTCGTTCTTGCATTATCATCTCTTATTGGACTGGAGACGGTCCAAAAAATGACCAAACGTGGGAAATTTTCTCAAAGGAGGACAGAGTCGACTCCAGCTGCTCTAATAAAGAACACTGAAGACATTCATGCCGAAATTATGATCTTCTTAGTCTTAGTCAACGATAGGGAAAGTATAAAAGCCAAGGCCATTAAGTGTAGAAGCGACAACTCTTTTGTGTCCAACAGTTTTTAATGGCCTCAGGCATCAGCCATGGCAGCTGCAAAAAAAATTGCACTGCAGTGAAAATAGGACAAACCACCATCATATTTTTTTGGTGCTTTATCAAAACTCCGGAGAATGACGACAACATTTGATCCTTCTGGCAACAACATATTTCCACTATGTAGAAAATTATGTAGGTAGTGGTTAGATGGCGTTTAAAAACAGAAATTAGCCTCAAAAAATTAAAAGTTGTTTTTTGTTGGCATGAGATAGATTTCATTTTTAAAGTTGATTAATGTTCAGATGAGTAGTACTAATAACCCGAATTTTTTTCTTTTTTTCAGGGGCAGCTCTGGTGGCAGCAGCGGCCAGTTCTGCCGCGGTAGCCGCCGTAGCCGCGGCCTCCAACCCGGTGGGTGCAGCCGTGGCCGTTCCCATTCTGGGTCTGGGCTCCACGGCCGTCTTCTCGTCGACCAGTTCAAGTACAAGTTTTTGGGACCGTTTAAGCACGTGGCCCATTTTCCAACTGAGTGGCATCACCGACGTGTGGCCTTTCATTCTCACAGTTTTCCTCATTTACGTGGGCATCATCATTATCACCGATGGCGACATGCTGTTCAATGCCATCCAGGGCAGTCTCAGTTTCGGTCAAAGTAAGTGACCTGTGACTTATGGTTTTCACTAATGTTTAGTTGTGCCAACTATCGCAAGAGAACTTCTTTTCAACCCCTTACTTTTCTCCAGCCAAAATTATTCAGGGTGGAAAATTTATTATAAGGGTGAAAATGTAATTAACCACCACAGTAGTAGTAGTTCAGTTCTATGTATCGCTTGGTTTCATTTCTACTCCCCTATTAGACCTTTTAAAACCTTCTCTCACGATAGACTGAGCCTGATTCTTATCTTGACACTAGTTTGACAACTCTGTCATGTAACTACAAAATTCATAAATCATGGCAAATCTGTGGACTCATGACTCAATGATTCTAATCTATGCAGATAAAGAATTTTGTCCTATAGTTGACCCAATTATTCAATAGTTTTGGGCAAAACAAAAGTTCACTTCACAAACTGATTTTTCATCATTTTCATTGACTTATTGTTGAACAAATAACCCAAATTGACTTTATGATTATTTACAGATGTGGCCCGAAATGTCCGTCGGAATTTATCGGCGGAAGTAGATCAGTCGGGTCTGCTGTCCACCTTATCGTGGATTTTCAATTGGCGGGTGCCCCAAATCAAACACCCGCACCCCATGGACGTAGCCCTCAACAACTACGCCAACTACGCTAAATCCAAGCGTCGGCGTCAACGCTTACCCAAGCCTTCGGCTGTTAACAAATGGAGCCGGCGGAAACGGAAACGTATCCCGGTGACCAACCGGAATTCATTTCAGCATCGGAGTAGTGAATTATCGCATAGCTCGCCATATCCTTTTGAGCAGCCATTGGACTATTTCGATGCTAGCCAAGTCTATTTTGAACCCAGTCAAAAGTAAAATGGAAGACAGAAAATCAGAATTGGGAAGAAGACAAATTTTTTCAAGCTTCCCTTATTCCCAACGGCAATTTTTATTATTATTTTTATTATTATTTTACTACTTACTACTACTACCCCCTGTGCCATGCAAGATTTAGTATTGTAATCGTTATTGCGTGTGATGATTGGAAAAACTGGAATAAGAAGAAAGAAGAAGGATTATGGATTATTGCAAGTCTCTACCGAATTTTCGTTGGAATTGAACCGAAGAAGAAGCAAGCAACCGAATAAAAGAGTGTTTTTTGTGACCCACCAATACTTAGCCATATGTATGATAGATAGAATATGAAGATCATCATCCAGTCTATACTCCAATAATCCTAACCTATACTACTCTGTGTAAAAATTGAATAAAACTTGAAGAAGAACCAACCAGAATAAGCAGAAAACCTGAATTAGTCATTTATTGGTTTTATAAACCAAACTTGCTGGGACACCCTGTACAGAACCATCAGTCACTAGAGCGTAGAACTTTACTGAAGTTAAACAAGACGAGTAGTCCAAAGTCTAGTTATAGCCATCCAGTGGAACGTAGTCTTCCGTCAATAAAACATGATTTCACACTGTATTTTCTGCATTTCAACTCAGACTTTTTCCCACCCCCTGAAAAAATTACTTATCTAGAATTGGGCGGGGGTAACTTGGGGATGATGCAGGGAAATCCTTCCATAAAAAATTGTTTCATTTTCGAAGATTTGGACACCCAAAACCCTCTTTGAATTTTTGCGGGGAAAAAAGTAGAAAAAATATGGGGAAAGGCTTGGGGTCAAAAAATAGTTCGGAAAGTACCCTGAGTTCGGTTCTTTATGTACTACAGTTAGTATAGAGATAGAGCAGCGTTGCGGGGAAATCGAGAAAAAAATCGGCCACACGTCACAACTTTCATTTTGTGATCTACTACTCTGTTCTCCTCCTCCTCCTCCTCTTGTGAACTTATACAATGCCACTGACCTAAATAGAAGCATCAAAGTGGAACTATTTTATGGCATGGCAAGCACAATTAGCGAATAAAGTCTCTCGGGGTGATTTCAACGCGCGGAAAATAAAAGTCGAAAATAAAACCCAAAGGTCAAACGACTGCAAATCCCCCTAGCACTAATTAAATGAAAAGTCATAAAAGTTGGCATCAAAAATCACACCCACAGAGACATATCACAGTGTTTGAAAAGTGTCAAAAAAAGTCTCATTGGTCTTTTTTGCCACCTTCAAATTGCCTCGCATCTCTGGGCTCGTAAAGTTAGGTGATTTCAACGCTCGCAACTTAGGTTAAGTTTGAGAGATTTTCAACTTTAGTGAGACATTTCTCTAGTATTTTTGTCCACTGTGACGTGCTTTGTAACCATCTCATTTTTCGCTTCAGACAAGGCCTAAAGATGACCTTTTCAAGATGCAGAAATCTAAAACTGGGCGTGTCAAGAGCAGCTTGACAAACTGCTTTAGAATTGAACAGAAGAGATTAAATTTTTAATTTTCTCAGGTTCAGTGTGAGAGACTATACCGTTTTGACTCAGTCTCCTACGAATTGAAAGAATTAAAATTGCACGGGTGAAGTGTGGTGAAGCAAGAAATGTCGCTCTTGGCTACTTTGACATTTTTCACAAGGAGGATCGGAGGAGGGGAGATTTATGCGATGCAGTGCAGGCAACCCTCGATTACTATCGATTCGCTGCTCCATCTAATGATGAAATGAGTCAGTTGGTCATCAAATTATTTCCTAACAAAGGTGAGTTATTTCTCGGATTCCTACCACAATGGTTCTGTGGTTCACCTCAAGGGGCAAGATGGAAAGAATCGGAGATTATTACATTACGGAGTCGTCGTGACTATTTCCAAATAAAGTTCACCAAAAACAAGACTGAAAATGATTCATACAAGACGCGCATATTCAAAATCAATATGGAAATCAAATCAAAAAGTCAGAAATATTTTTTTGGGGGAAAATGGAAAAAGAAGAATTAAGTTTTTTTGGGACTAAGACCGCGAAATCACCAAATGTTCGCGGTCGAAAACCTTTGACATTCACTTTTACTTTCGATTTTTTTTTGTTTTGAATCCTGAGGTCAGATTCTCCAATAAAGTAGTGGCAAAAAATTTTGATTGAGAAGCTCTTTCCGAGATGATATCCTCTCCTTCTTCTTCCAGTTTAATTTTTTCGATGATGATGATGATAACTTTTTATTCCGAAGATCGTGGGAAAAGTAGTGGCGTCACCATTTACACCATAATGCTTAGGGGCAAGAGGACACTTCAACCGCAACTTTAGAATGAAAAAGAAACAAAAAAGATTATTGCAGAAAAGGGGATCGAGCAGGAATAGGAATTATTTTTTCAAAGAAAACACAGTGTGCTAAAATCACCCAAAATAGCTCATGCCAAAAACTCGTATTTTTTCTTATTCTAATGTTGTTTTTGGCGCGAAAATTCAAATAAACGTAGCTCGCTTCGCTCGCGAATTGGTTATCAAAGTCAGATTTTTA
>LT728208.1:0-11553 GCA_900157175.1 Oithona nana
ATTTTCACGCCAAAAATCGAACTTAGATTTTGGCCATTTTAAAGGGAAAAATCACAAAAGTAAAATTGAAAAATGAGACTTTTTGCTGATTTTCAAACACTGTGTAGAATCTTTTTGCATCTTCTAAATTTTCAGCTCCTCATAAATATGGTCGGCGGAGGCGGGAATGCTACTCAAGGCAACAGTAGCAAAGTCTCAAGATTGGCCCGGGTGGTCCTGGGCACTAACCGTAATTCAGGTGATTTTTTGGAAGAACATATTATGTCAAACTTGATTGAACTAAGAGTGACTCTCTTCACATAATGAAAGGACAGTAGTTTATTTAGTTGGGTCACCCTGTATTACTACGTAGTGTAGTAGTATCTCCGCATTCTTGCACCCACGAGGTCATTAGTCCTCACGGTTAAAGTGTTACCTTCATTGACAAATTCCATTTGAAGAAATTTTCCTTCTTAGGGAACTTTTGTGTCGCATTCTTTCCTCAATTAGGTCACTTTTGAACAAGATCTGCTTTTAAAAGGTGTTGTGCAGGTGTGAAAGGTAAACATGGATAGGGAGGGGTGATTTTTTGCCTTAAAGATTGCTGATGGGCCATGAATGAGACTGAGGAGCAAAGTTCCTGTCTACTGTACTACTATACTTTTTTACTACTACTACTCTACACGCTTATAGTTAGGAACTTGCAGTATAGCGCAACTTCAATAGGCTTGAGGCTTGAAAGGAATGTCCATGACAAACTCGTACGTAGTACACTCTTGGCAATACTACTTTGCAAACTAAGTATCATTAGAGTGGGCACTTTTCCAAAAAATCACACTTTTACTATTACTGCACGTTTATTAGAAAACCTTGTATCAATGCAGTTTTCAAAGAATATTTTTGCAGTTTCAAGAGCTTCAAAGCAAAGGTATGTGAGACTCCTGAATTTTGACCTATTTTTATGCAGGTTCAACTCTTTGACAGGATCAGCAGCAGCTCTCTGCACATGTAGATTAGCAACAATTTACAAGCTTTCCATCCACTCTAGTCTTAGTCTTAGAAGAGAAGAGCAAAAGCAGCTCAAAAGAAAGCTGAGAGTCACTCTTAGCCTGAAAGTCGAAACGGCATCAACTGCAACTAAAATAGTCTTAGGAAGGTGTGCCTTTTTTAAACTACATTCTCAAGAACACTGAAATCTTTTTAGGATCAGACCAGAATCGTCAAAATGATCAGCAGCACCACCCCCAGAAATCAGGCAAGTCATCCAGTTCAGCTTCTGATAGTGGGCACAGCAAGAAATCCAGTTTAGTTCGAAGAGATACTCGACGATACAATCGTCAATCTAGTTCAACCAGTAACAACTCCTCAGATATGGATAAGCATATGCAAAAGAATAGCCTCAGTTTGACTGAAAAAAGACCTTCTATCACAGCTGAAGAATTGACACCTATAGTCTTGAACCAATTGCAAACCACCTCCAAACTCAAGGTACTCTAAATAATATTTGTTTTTTAATGAAACCTAATGAGGTATTATCTTGTGATTGCAGGAAGAAAATAGGAAACTGAGAAGAGGCTCCAGATCAAGTAATAGTAGCACTCCAGCCTCTACAAGTGATAGACAAGTTAGTACTGGCAGTCGACAAAGTGTTCAAAATCATGGTGGTGTTGTCATCGACTCAGGATCTGAATCATGTGGTGAGGAAGCTAGACTTCGTACTGCTGAAGCTTTCATGTCTGGCATCCAATCAGCAATCAAAGCAGAACCTCAATCTCAAGCAGAACTGTCAGCTGAGTTAGTGGGTGAAGTTGACTCAGTGTTGAGCAAGTTAATGCAATCCATCAACAATAGTGATGATCCTAGTTTGATGCCATTGATTGTCAACTTGCAAGCTTCACTCAAGGCCACAGTCAACCATGTGGATTCCAACAAAGTGACAGAAGCTGCATCAACACAAAGTAGCAAAAAGAAAGAGGTGGCATTAAGTGAATTTTCAACTGGTGCAGATGAACCATTCTTTCCATTTGATGGGGCAGATGGTACTTCATCTAAAATACCATGGAAAATCAGGGCAGCAAGGAAAAGGGCCATGAAACATCATACCACAGGAATGACCAAGGATGAGTTTGCTAAAATCAAGCAATCATTGATGCAGTCATCAGCTAATTGTAAGATTTTTTTGATAAATAAAAGTTATTTCAATCAAGCTATTTTAATTTGTATAATTTCAGTTCAAAAGGCTGCTCAATCCCAATCCTATGCACTCACCAGAAACAAGTCAGAGAGTGCCATCAAATACTATTCCACTCATGGAGCTCCAGTTGATGATGAAGAAGACATTGGGGCCCAAACTGAACCTGTGACAGGAGAAACAGATACTAATGAATTAGGCTATGCTTCCGATGTCTGTGACTACAATGTAGATGTGGCTAAAAGCCAGACTCTACCAAGTCGTGGATTTCTGATCCAACCAGCAGATACTAGCCAGATGCTATCTAATAGCAATGCTAAGTCTCATCCTGATTTCAATGTTCTTGGTAGAACGGTGGTAAGTTCACATGTCAAGCCCATGAGTCCGTCCATTGAGAGCTCCCTCTATGACCGGAGGCAAAGGCTCATTCAGAAGAGAGCCAAAATATTCAAATCGTCAGAAAACCTGTGTGGACACAGTAGTCAACAACCATCAATGTATAAAAACCACTACACAAGGGCTTCCTCAAACTCAGTGCTCAACTTGACAGAGCACTTCACTGAACATATCAATAACCAATACAACAACTACCAGCAGAACCACAATAATTACAAGTCTTATGACTCTTTGTTGCAGATCGGATCAGCCAGTAATGGATGTTCCGATGATTACAACAATGACTACCAGTCTCGAAAAATCAGTCAGGAAAGTACAACCACAGCTGATGATGAAGATAGTCAGAATGTCAGACCCATCAGGAGAAGGGGAACCAGTACAGGTGTCAGGGCAAGGATAGCCCGCAGAAAGAAGATGAAGGATGCCAATTCCATGGACAGTGCCTTGGGAACTTTGTCAGATCAGGAAGCTACTAGTGAAGCCTATGATGAGGACGATTCTGTGGAGGAGAAACAAGACAGTGAACCAATGGATGATTGGCAGTCAACCAAAGTCAAATCTCCACAATCTTTTGATATGATAAGTAAAACTACTGTGATGTCTGCAGCTGAAATGACACCAGAAACAGCTAGAAGAAACTGGAATTCCAGATTTTCAAATATTAAAAGTTCTTTTAATGCTGCCTCAGAAGAAGACCTTTCCAAGTCAAGGTCTCCATCTTTGCACAGCTTAGAAGATAGGTCAAAATCCGCTTCTAAAGAAAGAAGTCCAATGATTAGACCCTATGGGTCTCAATTGTCTGGTAGTGCAAGTCCAGCACTTCTAAGACAAACTAAAGAAGATAAAGACAAAGAAAATTCCATCAAAGCTATCACTACAGTCTCACCAAACAATGGAGTTCCATTGCAAAAACCATTAGAAGCAATTGAGTTGTCCAAGAGTAAACAGCCAACACCTAACAGAGACAATTTCATTGTGTCAACTCCAAGAGCAAGTAAGAGTATGCCCAAAGAGACTAGCTATGATGAAAGGTCTCGAGCTGAAGTTCTTGGTCTTGTCAAAGCTGGAAGAGGAGAAGATGGTCCTAACCCTGTAGCCAAGAGCGATGATATGGATTATCAAGAATACATGAATATAATCAGCAAAGTGAGAAAGACAAAAGATATTGCCAGAGCTAGAGCTGAACATTTTAGATTGGCTTCAATGTATGCCAAAGAGCAAAAGAGGCAAGAAGAGCTTGAAGAAGAAGAAGAAAGGTTAAAGATTGAAAGGAAAAAGATTGAAGCTGAAGCCAAAACCAGACCACAACCTTTGCCAATTATGCCTGTTTATCCTATGGTTCAACCAAAGCCTGTGCCTCCACCCAAGCCTCCTTCACCAGCCAAAGCAAAAACTCCACCACCTCCTGTTCCACCTGTTGTCAGTATTGACTATGAGACAACAGTTCCTACAACCTCTGCTCCAATGTACACAACTGTGTCAACTACTCAAGATGCTTTACTTCAGGAGAAAGAGGAATCTTTTCATGGGAGCAATCAGTCATTAGGGGAAGAAAAGGGTCAACTGGACAAAATCCAGACAGAGTTGAAGAAGTCTTCCCCCTCTCCTATCAAAGCTTTGACTCAACCCATTAGTTTAGATGTTGGCCCAAGTCAGCAGCAACTGCAAAGTGAGAGCATTGAGCCAAAACAGGAACAAGACTCAACTTTCTCAATGAGTAATGACACAACAACATTATCTCCATCCCACGAAGAACAAAGGCTAGATGACATTGAAAAAGAGCACAAAAGACAGCAAGAGATTAAGGAGAACCTGATAAAGGCTGAGCAAGAGAAATTGCAAAAGCTAAGGGAAGAACAAATGAAACAGGAAAAGGAAAGAGAGGAAATACGTAGGCTAGAATTTGAAAGACTTAGGCAAATTCAAGAGGAGCAAAGGCAGCTTGAAGAAGAAAGGAGAAGGCAAGAAGAACATATCAGGCTAGAGCAATTAAGGATAGAAGAAGAAAGGAAAAGGCAAGAAAAATTACAAGCTGAGAAAAATGCTGAATACAATCGACAAAGGCTTGAGATGGAGGCTAAGAATGTGGCCATGAACGAAGGACAGAGGGTTATTTTGGATCCCAGATTAAATTCAATGAGTCCTCATGAAAAAGTCTTGCAGGAAAGACTAATGCAACAAGAAATGCTCAGACAGGAACACAGAAAAGAAGAGTCCAAAATCCGACAAGAAAAGTTAAAGCTGATTCAGCAAGAAGAAATGCTAATAGGAAGGCAAGAGGATATGTTGAGACAGATTGAAGCTGAGAGAACAAATCTGTTTAAGCAAGAGCAACTTATCAGAAAAAGACAGCAAGAAAGGCTGCAACAAGTTAGACAGGAAAAAATGCTTTTAGAAAAGCAAGAAGAGATGATTAGAATTAGAGAGGAACAACTTGATCAAGAAAGACAGAGGCAAGAAAAGTTGAGACAGGAGCAAATGGCACTTAGGGAGCAAGAAGAAGCCATCAGAAAGAGACAAGAGCAAATATCCAAAGAACTTATGTCAGCCAACAGCATGATGACACAAAGTGATGAGATGAATCTGTTAGATAACCAAATTTTTCCTTCTAATCTGAATCAAGTTCCAGAACCTATGGAGACCTTTAATATTAATGGTGAGAATGATCAGCAGCAAGTTTTCATGTTTGAAGAGGGACTAAATGGAGAAGGAGAAGAAGAAGATTGGTCTGGGTCTGGTTCAGGTTCTGAAACCATTGATGAAGAAGTAGACTATGAATGCAAAGTTGAAGTCAAGCAACCCCAAATTTTTGCACCTACATCTGTCAGATCCATTGAATCCACCATTGGCAATGCACCATGGGCTCAAGTGACTCCATATCTGACATATTCAGAGTCACAGAGTGTTAAGGCACAAGAAGAAGTCACTGCAATATTTTCACAGAGTGTATCTTTTACAAGACCAGGTGTAGTCACCTCACCAGAAAGCATGAGAACCTCAACTAACTTGCTTACAACTCCTGATAACAGTTTGTCACTTCAGTCTCAACTCTCTGTGGAACCAAGGTCTTTATCATCTTCATGTGCCAATTCTCCACCAGCACCAGTTCCTCCTCTACCTTTAGATGAATCTTCAGATGCTCTCTCTCCAGTTCCAGGAAAGCCTCCAAAGTTAGAAACTTCAAACAGTAAAGAATCCAAGAAAAGTAATGGACCCAAGTCTCCAAGGATTGGGGGTCCTGGCAGTGCTTTTAAGCCATATGCCAGCAGCGATAACTTGTTTGATCCAGGCAACTTACCCAGGAGATCAAATACTGAATCTAGCATTCCCAACACAACTAAAAACTATCCTTTGCAAAATGGTAACACACTTGATTCTCGCTTTTTCATGAAAGGAAAAGTTCCTCCAATGCATGGAAAAGTAAGGGAATTGAAGAAACCAGTTCATCCTCCATTTTCAACCACAGACACAGAACCTGAAATGAAAGAATGCAATCTTTCAATTATGGATACAAGAAAGAAAGGCAAGAAAGTACCTGTCTACTCAACAAGTGAGACTGAAGAAGAATATCAAGCTTACTTGAAATGCAAGCCAAAGTGGCATGGCAAAGGAGGTCATAAAGATTCATGGGATCCTTTGCAGATCCAAAGTCCACCTCAAATCACTCAAAAACCAGTCGGTGTTTTGCAAAAGCCTAAACCTCAACCTGCTGGTTTACCTGTTATTGAAAGAGGTAGTCAGATTGGTGCCACTCCTATTTTTGTTCCTCATCAGCCTGTTGAACCAATGAAACCAGTTGTTCATAGCCTTCCACCTCTTCCACCTGTGCCTACAATGGCCTCTCTGCCAACAATTGCTCCTGCACCTCTACCTGTCATTGAGCCTGTCACTCTTCCACCCCTAGTTGTTCCAACAGTTTTGAAAAATGGAAATGGCCAACCTCCTGTGATTCCTATGACAATCAAGAAAGAAACTATTCAATCAAATGGATTTCAAACCAAGAAGTCAACACCTCCACCTCCAATATCTTTGATCAAGAAATCTGATTCTATCATAGAAGTCAGGCCAATTGCTGCACCTACAAAGCCAATTGAGTTGCCAGAGAGACAAATGGAACCAAAGTTTCCAGTTGTGAAGCCTGCTCAGTATCAACTGGAGTATCCACCTGCAGGAATTATTCCAACAGAGCCAGTTGAGAAGATAAAAGTTAATGCTAATGTATCTGAACAACACAAAGAAATCACTCAACCTGAAGAAATCAAAACATTTGAACCTGTCATCAATAAGAATCAAATGTTGAATGTACCCAATGCTGTTAAAAGTCACAGTCCTTTGAGTATCAGTGCTGAAAGAACACCAGATAGCAAGCAATCACTTTCTCCAACTTTACATTCTGGTTTGTCTGACTTGCCTAAAGAAAAATCACCATTGAGCTTTTCTTCTCAACCATCTTTGTCTGACAAAAAGGAAGATTTTAGTCAAGAAAGTGAAGATTCAAAACCACCCAAGAGAACAACTGCTCAGCAAAGGTTGCAACAAAAGCTAATGAGTGAAGCTTTGCAAAAAGTAGAGTTCAAGAAACAACTCAGCAGCAAGACAGCAGCAAGACCTAATCCAACAATTGCTGCTATGGAAATCATGACTAGAAAAGAGCTCAAAGCTGGAGAGATGGAACAAAGAATTGCTCGTGGAGAAATTCCAGCACCTCCAATTCCCACTCAACAACAGTCATTTTTTGAGAATGTGGCTTCCCAGTCAAAGTTGAACAAACCATTTCAACAAGAAATCAGAAGAAGCGAATCAATGATGATGGAAAAACCAACTATATCGCCAAAACCAACTTTTCAGAAAAGATTGTCACAAGAAAATGTCGGCTCCATTGCTCCAATCATAGTTTTGAAAAAGCAACCAAAAAGGCTTGATCCAGATGAGATCAAAGTTAGACAAGAGCAAGTTGTCAAAGCAAGAGAATATAGAGTAACATCTCCAATAGCAAGAGTTTCATCTTCACCAGTTCCAACACCACAAAATAAGATACCTTCTCCACCAAGAGAACCACAAATAAGGCAAAAAATGGCCTCTCCAGTGCCAAAAGTGTCATCTTCTCCAGTTCAACCAGTTCCACAAAAGATGTTATCTCCTCCAGTTCAACCACTTCCACAAAAGATGTTGTCTCCTCCAAAAGAGCAACAAAAGATGAAAGTTTCCCCTGAACCTATCAAGAAGCCTATTATGAAGAAGGTGGAAAAGTCAACAGAAAAGGTTGTGTCTGCTCAAGTTCAAGCCACTGCTAAGAGTGCAGCCTTGGCTAGCATTGTGCCCAAAACTCAGCAAGTACCTAAACAAGGTCTTTCAAATGCCGAAATTGCTTTTGAAAAATTGAGATACGAGAAACAGATGAAGATGGAAGCAATTAATCAAGCAAGTACGAAAAAAGCAGCTGAAGAATATGAAAAGAGTATCAATAATGAACCAAGGCAAAGTCGAAGATTTGATTCTAGAAGAGGACATCAACAAGCAAGATCTAAATCAATAGGATCTAACCTGGCTCAAAGACTTCATATTGCTTCTTCCTTTGGAGAAGATGATGACGTTAGTCCAAATAAAACAGTCTTGCCTTGGGCAAGTGAACAACCTAAACATTCAAACCCTGGGATCCGTAAGCACATTGCAGCAAGGGACAGAGGTTACCAACTGAGAATGAGTAAATCTTCAGACAGCATTACAGCTGCCAAGCTGCTTGCTGAAGCCAACATGAACAGCTCCAACCTTAGAATCAATCAAGACATGTCAAAATCAATGGAGAGACAGATGGACATTTACACCAAAACAAGAGAAGACATCAGGAAAATATTGGAGGTTGCTAAAGCTTGCAGTGTTCAAGATAGGATCAAGTTGTTCAATGACCCAACCCCTTTTACTGAACCACCAATGACAATGACAAGAGAGGAAAGAGCTGAAGCTATTCGAAGAGAAATCCTAGATGCTAAAGCACAAGATGAAGTTGGTAGTGGAAGTAGTGATATACAAATGCAGTCTCCTGTTGAAGCTAAAGTCAAGCCTTTGAGGATACCAATGAAACCCAAGTTGGTTGAAAGTGTTGAAAACACTAATAGACCAGAACCAGGAAGCAAACTAAGAATCAATCATCCAGCCAATACTAAAGCTCCAGAAGTCAAATCAATTCTCAGAACAAGTACTCATAGCATGGATAGAAGTCCAAACTCAACTAGAGCTCCTTCAGCAGATTCAAGTTTACCTTCTTCCATGAGTGAAACCAAGCCAAAGTCAATCCTGGTCAAGACCAAGAAGATTCCCAAATTGGTTCATTCCAACTCTGTCAATGAAAATCACAACAATGACACCAATGGTGGTGGTCCCAAGATTTATGCCCAATCAGCAACTGATATTTCAGGTGGAGAAGACGATGATTCTGAAAGATCCAGGAAGAAATCTATTCCCTTGACCATCAACACCAAAGCCCAATTTCTTGAAGTACCCCACCACGAGTCAGGTTTAAAGAAAAGCAAGTCTTTTTCCAATCCAGGCCAATATGAATGTGCAATGTCAGACCAAGAAAAATCAGATAAACAAAAGACAATCATGGCTTTCTTTGATGCCAGTTTGAATCCTGAAGAGCAGCAAGCAAGAAGAAAAACTTCACCAATGCCACCAACAACAATTGCTTCCAGTCAAGTAGTCACCAGAAGATCTACAGCTGTCTCCATTCAACAAAAAAGAGCACAAGTTTCCAGCATCAGTGATGAAATCTTAGGAGAAGAAGACCTCACAAATGTAGATGAAGCTTTTGAAAGTTTATTAAACAGCACCTTTCAGGAGGCCCAAGCCCGAGGTCGTACTCGAAGTGAGCACAGTCGAGGAGGAAGTAAACGACGCAGCCAATCCTCTCATCCCAGTAGCAGTTCAGCTCGAAACTCAGAAGTTGGCTCTGTTTCAAGTTTATCCTCAGCAGCCCCAGGACTGCAACAGAAAAGCAGCCGAAAGAGCAGCAGTAATAGCTTAACTTCGTCCTCCTCAGTGAATCGTAAACAGTCAAGGAACAAAGTGAATCCTAATAACCTAAGTGATCAACAAGCCTCTTCCTCACAAGTGATGCCTAACAAAGAGGTCCTAGCTGACCCTTTGGGTGCCTTACCTACTAGTCACACTAAAAAGTACCTGCCTAGACAACAGACCTGGGCTTCAGGTACACCTCCTCCACCTCTTCCTCAGACACCTAGCCCTACTCAGAGTGAGTATGACACTTGTCCTGATCCATGGGAGGATTACTAAGAAATCTTTAAAGTTTGTAGCAATGTTGCCATGTCTTTTTGCATATGAAATAAACAAGAGAAGAGTTATAATACACTACATAATCCCTACTTATGTCCTATTTTTGAGTATAAATAGAATACTGTGTATAATGTATACAAAAGGTAAAGAAGGTGTGTCCATGATTTATTGGGTGTTTAGATTGGGGATTTGCAGCTTTCATTCTCCAATCAAAACAGATTAGAAAGGACCTACTTTTTTGCTTGCTTCAAAGATTGACTTATGAGCTGTTGCCTGCCTTCCTCTTACATTTTTTGATGGCCTTAGGAAGTTATTTGAGATGGAATCTAGCTCAGCATGCAACAGCAACACTCTTATTTCAACCTCATTTTTCTAAAATGTGTCATCAGATTTTTCTTTCCTTAGGCTACTGTTTACTTTAACTGAATCAGCAAGATTTTCTTCCACTTTTAAGTCCAAAATTAACCTTCAAATTGTAAATGTCAACTCTTTTAGTACTTCGACATTTACAATTCTAATGTTGACTTAACACGGATAGCAACTAAGGATTGTAATCTCGCAAGTAATTTTGTAGAATGGCGCTTTCTTTTATCGAGACAAAGAACGGATTTATTTGACATTGGATAGCCTGTAAAACTGTTCAGAGATCCTAATGTTCAAGTGTCTAGGTCAATTTTTCAAACAGCTAGAACTTGAAATTGTTCTTGTGACCTTACGGTTTTTCTCAAATGTATGACAACAAATGTTAGCAAGTTAGCCGCAATGTCCGCATGCCAAACGTTGACATTTGACAGAGAATGCCTAGATCTCATTCACTGGCTTTTCTTGTAGCCTAATCAAGGATGAGGTCAAGCAGTAGACATTTTTTAAAGATGAGAAAGCAGAATGATTTACATAATTTTTGTCTCTTTTTTTCATTTTTACAGGCGGAGTCAACAGTCAACAAAGTAACACCAAATCAGTGGATCAATCTACCCCAAGGTAAACAAAATAATCAAAGTTAGATTTGTCCAACAAAAGCGATAAAAAGTAATGTAAGGCAAAATGGATGTTGTATTTCAAGAGAAGGTTAGGCTACAACTTTAGGGCTAAGATGCACTTACTACCATCCAAATAGAGGCTGTAAAACTTTCTGAGCTTCTTCCTAATTGGAAAGTTTGCCCCCTTTTGCTAAAGCAGTAGTAGTTGTTGCACTTTAGATAGTCTATGTAGTACATAACGTAGATTACTTATTGAAAACGCCCGTGCGTTAATAAAACATGCACTTATAAGGCGGCATTTATTACCTTTAGCATTATGTACGCATTATGCATAGTACTAATTGCAAAATCGAGGTATTTATTGAGCTAATTTCGATTTGATCAATTGGACAACTTTTCGGTATCCCATACAGGAAGCAATCATAATTGCAGTATTTCCACTATTTTCTTTGGCATTTAAGTCAATGCTTCGGTCTGAATGTTCTAGGAGCAGTTTGACAACATCTAGGCGTCCTCTTTGGCAAGCAAACATCAATGCAGTGTATCCGATATTATCTCTTGCATTGAGTTCATTTTTGTCAGGATGCTCCAGGAGCAATTGGACAACATCTGTTTGTCCTTCTTGGCAAGCCAACATAAATGCAGTCCATCCATCATTATTTCTTGCATTCAGTTCAATCCTTTCAGAATGGTCCATGAGCAATTGGACAACAT